>PVIH01005425.1:91779-124599 GCA_004025045.1 Sigmodon hispidus | reverse complement strand
AAAAAAAAAAAAAAAATTTAAAAAAAAAAAAAAAAAAAAAAAAAAAGTAATTCTTGTTTAAATGGCTACCCCTCAGAATAGTTCAGATAAAATGGGAAGTATTTACACAAAGCCAATTGTAAACAGTTTTGTTACCCTGTAACATCTATAGCAAATATAAATGGCTTTTGGTTTAAAATAGTTATAATTAAATTATCCATTAGGAAGATTAGTGCTGTCAATATTAGACATTTTCTCAATTATTTTTTTAAGGATTTATTTATTATTATGTATATAGTATACAGAAGAGGACATCAGATCTCATTATAGATGGTTGTGAACCACCATGTAGTTGCTGGGAATTGAACTCAGGACTTCTGGAAGAAGTCAGTGCTCTTAACCTCTGAGCCATCTCTCCAGCCCCTCCCATTAATTTTTATTATTTTTGTTTTGTTTAGTTTTTGGAACAGTTTCTCTGTATAGCCTTGACTCTTCTGGAACTCACTGTGTAGAACAGGCTGTCCTCAAACTTAAAGAGATCCACCTGCTTCTGCCCCCCAAGTGCTGGGATCCAAAGCTTGCACCACCATGCCTGGCAAATGATTTTCATCATTTTCTAAGTAACTTTATTTTCACCTCAACTAAGATAATGAGTAAATTGGGGTTGTAAACTATATAATATTTGAAATTAAATAAATTCTTATAATTAAGAGTTGAAAAGAATTTTAAATCTGTTTAATAAAAGGAATAGTCACTCTTGAAATCTTAGTTTCTAGGTAAATAATATTTTTTTGCACTTGATGTTTAGGAAAAACGGAAAGTAAACGAAGTTCTTCTCTGAATAGAAAAGACAACCAATTATATCCCAATGTTGATCCGGGACACGTGAGCAGCACCCCTGGTGAGTAGTGATTTCTAAGTATAGATCTTAAGTACTGGTTTAAAGAAATGTACTTAGCTTAGTTTTACGTTGCTTAAAAAGTTGCTCAAGAAAACATACATATGAGTATCATACAAATTGAGCAGATTACATTTAGGAATATATGTATATGTGCATGTAACCAACATCCAAAGAAAAGAAAGGTCACAGATATGAAAGCTTAAGGAGGGAAGTGAGTATATCGGACAGTTTTGATAGAGAAAAAGGAAGGAGGAAATGATGCAATTATCATCTAGTCTCAATAAAAGAAGCTTTTAAAATCATTAAAGAAACAGCAAACCACACTTGAAAGAAAAGAATGTGCTATGGTAAGAAAAAAAGAGTCTTATCTTTACATAAGGTACACAATTTCTGGCATATGATAGAGTCTAGAGTAAAGATAAATATTAATGTTAGTATAAATAGAGTTGTACTGAAAGACTACTTCTTTGATTCATTTCAAGTATCATGAATTTTCATTTGGAAATTATAAAGCTTGGCCCCATCTTAAACAAAACTTTATTGCCTTTTTATTCTACTGATTTTTGCAAAATTATTGAAATATTTAAAAAATATTTAAATATTAAAGTATTTAAAAGTAAGCTTTATTTTTATATTGATTGATTGTATATATGGACACACACATGTGCATACAAGCCGCAATGTGTGTGTGAAGGTCAAAGGATAATTGGGGGAGTCAGCTTTACCACGTGGTTCCAGGGACTGAACTCAAGTCCTTAGGCTTGTATCTTTACTCACTAAGCCATTTCAAAGTCTGCCCGCCCACTCCCCACTGTCTCTTATTTAATAAATCTCACAGTGTAGTCCTGGCATAGTCCAGGATAGCCTTAAACCTTATAGCAGTCCTACTGTCTCCGCCTCCTCAGAGCTGACATTACAGGCATCAGCTGTCATGCCTAGCTTTAAAGTGATTCCTCTCTTTTCTTTTATTTGTTTTCCCTTTTTGTTTTTATTTTTCTAGACAGGGTTTCTTTATATACCCCCTGGCTGTCCTGAAATTAGCTCTGTATACCAGCCTGGCTTTGAACTCAGATCTGCCTGCCCCTCTCCCCTGAATGTACCACCACCACCAGGCTTTAGAGTGATTTCTTTTTGACAGCTTTTCTCCCTCTACCATTTCCCTTTCATGACCCTCAGTATTGTTTCATACTCAGTTTGCTTTGTTGCTATGATAAGATACTAACCAGAAGCATCTTAGGGAAGAAAGGGTTGTTTGACTTACAGTTTGTAGTTCATCATTGAAGGGAAGCCAAGGCAGAAAGTCAGGCAGGAGCTTCAAGCAGAAGCCAGAAATAAATATGATTTAGTGGCTCAATCCCCCTGTGGCTTCCTCACATACATTTCTTATGGAAAGCAGATCCCATATCAATCAGCAGTCAAGGAAACGCTCCACAGACACGCTCACAGGCCAGTCTGATGAAGGCAACTTGTTCACTTGAAGGCCTGTCTTGCCAGGTGTATCCAGTTTGTGTCAAGTTGACAATGAAAACTAGTCAGTGTACATAATGATTCAGTCTACTACAGGAGACTTCCTTTAACTGACTCACGTTAAATTCATTGGGAAGGGGGCTGGAGAGATGCTCAGTGGTTAAGAGCACCCTCTGCTCTTCCAGAGGACCCGGGTTCAATTCCCAGCACCCACATGGCAGCTAACAACTGTCTGTAGTTCCAGTTCCAGGCAAACACCGAGGCAAATAATTAAATAAATAAATAAAAGTGTTTAAAAATAAAAAAAATAAATAAATCCATTGGGAAGAAATGCAATTTGTGCTGCAGTCTTTATAAATATTTATTGGAGCAAATTAGTGACCAAAAAAAAAAATCACTTTTAACAAGAACAAAGTTTTGTTCAAACCCACCTAGCATTTGGCAGTGAATTTTTGTCAGTGGACATGGCTTTATGTCTTGATCTGTAGGAATCCCTGATAAAGTGAATTTGTTAGAAGCTATCATTTTCTTCATATGAGAGTTCCACTATAGAGACACATGGAGAGAAATCATTCTGTTATATCCTGCATTGCTTCCCTCCTTGGAGTTACTGTGTTATGTGGTGGCCTTTATCTTTAGATATCTCTGACAGATTAGTCCAGTCATGAGACAGTTTTATTACTAGTGATCGCTCTTTCATTTATTTGTATGTGAAACCTGAAAGTGAATGTCTAGTTTTAATACAGTTTTTAGGATGAATGAGAAAATGTTCTTTGTTAGTTCTGTTAGTTCAAACAATCAAATATGGAATATTTTAGATACTAACCTAGAATGGTAACTGAGATCTCTCTAGGCTAAGCTCAACAGTTAAGAAGAACACTTGCTCCTCTTGCAAAGAACCCAGGTTAGGTTTCCAGCACCCCCATGGCAACTACAACTGTTTGCAAATCCAGTTCTAGAGGGTCCAACTTCCTCTTCTGGCCTCCAAGCTTACCAGGCATTCAGGCAAACACTCATGCATATACAATAAAAATAAATAAATCTTTTAAAATATGGTTGAGATTTTGAAATACAATGTGGTTCAAAAAGAAATGTTTTACCACAACTATCCACTTTACAGTTTATTTTCATTTATAGTAAAAAAAAAAAAAAAACTCATGGTGATTACAAGACTTCTGTTGTTGCTTCTGTAATACTAAATTTCTGATGGTTCTATTCTGTCAATGATATATTTCACACAAACAGTTTCTATATTGTGTGAAATTTCATAATTCCCTATTAAACAGCACTTCTCTATTCTCATACTGTATACATGAGTGTTTTTATCTAGTCAAATTACTACCTTTATATGGAATTTTACTCTCTGCCCTCATTCACTCATAGGCACAAGGAAATATGTTTTCCGCTATGTGACTGTACCAATGTTTACTCGTGAGGAGATAAAGTCTTCTGCAATGTTCTGTAAATCATCAGTAAAAATGCCTGCTCCAACAAAATTAGAAATAACACCCACAAAGAAAGTAGAAATACCTCTCAAGGAAAATGTTGAAAACCCAGCAAAGGTGAATGTAGAAACACCACCCAAAATGAACGAGGAAGAATCTTCTCAAGCAAATGTGGACGGACCATCTAAGGCTAATGCAGAAATAGCACTCCAGAACATGGACGACACCTCTGAAATTAAGGTGGATACTTCCTCCAAGGTGAATTCAGAGGTGCTCGATGATGTGTACCCTGAATCAATTGTTGAAGAATTGCCCACAATGAGTGTGGACACATCTTCAAGTGTTGAACCATCCCCCATTGTGAGCCAGGATTCATCACCTGTCCTGAGTACGGAATCCTCCTCCTTTGTGAGTGTGGAAATTTCTCCTGTTGTCAGCATGGATGCCTCAACCGAAGCAAGCATGGATACCTCACCAGAACTAAGTATGGGCTCAGCAAGTGCTGTGGGCTCAGAAGGAAATCTAGAAACATCTCTTAAGACCATTGGGGAATTAAACCTTGAAGAAAGTGTGGGAGCAAATCCTGAGGCGAATATTGAAACATCACCCGAGGTGAGTGTGGAAGCGCAGCCTAGACAAGGTGAGTGTGGAAGCACTCCTTGAGGTGATGGTGGAAGTTTCACCTCAGTCATGTGGAGAAATGGCTTCCACAACATGAAAATACCTCTCAAGGCTAAAGAGAGGAACCCCACAGATTAGTTAAGCAGTTAATGTGAAACACTTTGAGAAAGAAGGTTTTTGAGGAATGTTCTGTACTGTTCAGTGAGGTTTAGAAATGGAATTAGATTTTGAAGTAGAAGATTTTAAAAATATATTTCTGTGATATACTTGCATTGTCTAACTTCTTAGCCTAGAAAGAAGAGTATTTAATTTTCATGAATTGAAAGAAAATTGGAGGTTTCAGGGACTGTGACTCTGTTGTATTCAGAATATTTTTCTTGTGAGGAGATAGGTATAGTATAGTAATTGCTAATAATTTTTTTTTATCTTATTGAATTTATATGTTCAGAACTCAGAAGTGGACCAAAGAAACACAAACCCCACCAAGAAACAACAACCATCCCACATACCATGTTACAAATGGCCCTCATCTCCCTCACTTGGGTGGCGCCCACCTTCTCCCATGAAGGCTGTGTAAGTAACCTTTTTGCAGTTACTTCTGATAGGCATTTTACTGAAATACATGTCATGTATGTATTTTCTAAATGAAATAATACTGCATTTAAGGTAAACAATTGCAAATGGGAAAATGAAGAAGTTATACTTTCTCCATTATAAAAATTTCCAGTTTATAATTACCTTGGACTATCAATGTATCGAAATGCTTATAATTATATACTAAAAAGTAATCAACACACATTTGTTACTTTTTCTTAGCAAGCAGAATCAAAAGATCCGACCTCCATCCCCTCTACCAGTTTCATCAAGACTATCAACAAAGACTTCTCTATCGTATAAAATAACCCCAGTTCAGAATATCCTATATGTGCCAAATTCATTAAATATGATGACAAAGAAAAAAGAAATCACCCAAAAGCATATGATTAACACAGGTAAATTCTTTCCCTAACAAATGTATTTTAGCAACACAGAAAAATCTTGAAGTACTTGAGAATCATCATAATACTATTCCCGAATTAATGGGATTTTGGGGAGTTATTTCTTTTAGATAAAGAGATTTAACCAAACATTGGTCCAGTGGAATGCTTTTTCTTTGCTTTGCTTGCTTACCAACCCTTCTGTTCAGAAATTTTAATTTTGGCACCATTGTTAGAAGCATAGGTTAGATAAGAAGGTTTGTCTATGATTTTTGTGGGCCCTTCCAGCTTAGATACTGGCTTATTCTTTGAGAGTTTATCCAGCTACATATGGTTGAAAAAATTTTCATCAGATATAGGCCAGTTTTCATGTACATACACAGCATGTGACATGTCCTGATTTGTGCTATATCCATGTTCACACTGTTATTTTGCCTATAACATGCATTTTTACACATGTCAACTCTACTTTGTCTCAAACGTACCGGGAATTCTGCCTTTACAAGAAATTCCAATAAATTATCTGTATTAAATTATCTTTTTATTATGAATTAGTTATTCCTAGTGTCTAGAAATTTTCATTTCTACAGTTTATCTAAAACAACAAAATTAGTTATATAAACTTAATATTACAATATGCCTCCATGTTGGGCTGCGCATGATGGTGCACCCCTTTAGTCCCAGCACTCAGGAGGCAGAAGCAGATGGATCTCTGTGAGGTCATGGCCAGCCTGGTCTACATATCGAGTTCTAGGACAGCAAATTGTGTGTGCGTGTATGTTTCTTTCTCATATATAAGAGAGAAAAGAGACAAATAGATCCATGTAAAATATACCTTATTTTAATAATAGTCTTGGCCTCTTTTGTTACCTACAGCTACCACTGTATAAGACTCACATGTATTTAGAGTTGCCTAAGTTTAGGTAAATAGCAATAAAAATGATGCACATATTTCACACATCTACCAGATAGTATTTGATTGGTTGAGTAAGATTTTTCTCTTCATTTGGGTTAGGCATAAACTTAGCTTCAGCACATTTTAACCTTTCCTCATAGAGTCTTTACTTTACCTTTCTTTAAATAGTTAAGCCAAAATAGAAGTACACATTGCATTTTGAATATTTGAATATGCACTTGTTGGAAAGAGACAGTGTGCTAACTCTGTTAGGGAGGGGCAGCCATTGTCAACAGTTCCCCTAATTTGCATGTGATTAATTTTGGTCTGTGCTCATATTTTTTAATGCTTGGGAGAGGGTTCTCATTTATTTCTTTGTGGGGTTGAGAGGAAATAGGTTCCTTATCCAACTGTTTCACATGTTTCTTTAAACTAGATTCTGTTAATAAAAGTATGCCAAGCAGTGAATCGGACATGAAAGTTTCTGTAGAGATACACCATGCTGCTAATGAACAAAAAGGCACCACGGAGAAAGGAAGACTCCAAAAAGACATAAAGCAAAGGTGAGTACAAATAATTCTTTCTATCCCTAAGCCTTGGTGCGAGTCCACACTTTGAAAATCCTCCCTCAGCTTTTAAGTTGAAAACAGCAATTAATCTTGTCTCTGGAGAGAAGTCAGTCATTGCTTCCTAGTCAAGTAACAAAAGGGAGAAAAGCACTCAAAGCAGAGACAGGGGGATCTTTGTGAGTTCCAGGACAGTGAGTGCTATTATACAGACAAACCATGTCTCAACTCATCTCTCTCAAAAATAAAATAAAATAAAATAAACAAAAAGGAAAAAAGGAAGAAAGAAAACCTTTAGAGAAGCATCAAAACTGGCAGAGCAGAGTGGTAACAGCTCTACACATCCTTTTAAATCTCTATACATCCAGCACCATCAAGGTGCTCCAGGACAATAGAGAAAGAAACCAAGATGATGTCCAGGATTCCATCTCAGCAGCAGCACCTAGACGACTGCATGATATTTGTTTGCCTTCACTGGAAAGACAGAATGACAGGGATTGGGGGGGGATTGGAGGGGACAGACAAACAGACAGATAATAAGATAATGAGATAATAAGATAATGAGATTCAGCTCTATGTTGCCAGGGTCTCATTTAGCCAATGAAAGGGTCCTAGAAGGCTGTCCCTGATGCTATTTGACTTAAACTTGAAATATTCTTGCTCTTTCATCATAAGACCCATTTTGTGTTGTATCTTGTAATGTAAACCCCTCTCCACTGTGGACAAGGAATGCTATAGTACTGACTTTCTTTTCAATAATCAAGTGTTTAAAGTACAGTTTCTTGGGGGAAAAAAAGAAGGAAATACTTTGAACATCAAGAGATTTATAACTTAGAAATTATAGTTCCTTGTCTTCTACAAACAGCTAATTTAGCATTTGAAAGCACACCATTAGACCCTCCTCCAGATTACCTATTATCATCCCTAGGTAAGATTGGGTGTTTTCACATTTAAATAAAACTTTAGGGGGCTGGAGAGATGGCTCACTGGTTAAGAGCACTGGCTGCTCTTCCAAAGGTTCCTCAGTTCAATCCCCAGTAACCACAAGGTGGCTCACAACCATTTGTAATGAGATCTGGCGCCCTCTTCTGGCCTGCAGGCATATGTGCGCAAGCAGAACACTATACATATAAATAAATCTTATTTTTAAAAAAAGACCTTAGAGGGCTGACTATTTCTCTCTTGCATATGTACACATATGTAAAGTGCTCAAGTACTTGTTAGAAATCCTTTTGCATACCCTAATGCCTCATTTAAAAGGGGTAACATATAAAACTCTTGGATAGTAAGAAACCAAGAAAATTAGTAAATCTTCCATAAATGTAGTTGTATTACTATACCCAAGCAATTTCACCATAAATGCGTCCATACTCCTGCATATATTCTACCAGCTAAGAAAAATACTAAAGTTACTTAACTACCCTAAGTATTGCTAGAGAATCAGAAGGTATGGCAGAGAGAGTCGATGAAGTCCCAGCAGAAGAATTCTCAGCGCAAAAAGATGAGCAGCAAGAAAAAGATGTGATAAAGAAACATTTTGAGCCACTGGAAGACCAGAAAGAACAGCTACAGGTTTGTAACCTTGCCACTTCTGCTGTACAAGAAAACCTGCAGAGAAAGTGCATGTGCCACTGAGCAGACACAGAATTCTCTGGCTGCACTTTTACATTACAGTTTCATAGACCCACAACGCCATAGTCCAATTTATATTCCCAGCTGTAGTATATCATTCATCAGAATTAGTAACATGTAATCTCCTTAAATGATTGTATATGCTGGTATTCCTTAGCAGGAAACCTTAACAAAATTTTCCATAGCTTTTAAGGAATATATGAAAGTTTACTCCTTGCTGTGTTAATAACTCAAAAAATACATGCTTTTAAAGCAAAGGTTCTCAACCTGTGGGTCATGACCCATTTGAGAGTTGAAGGATTTTTTTATAGGGGTTATACTTAAGACCATCAGAAAACAGAGATATTTACACTACAATTCATAACAATAGCAAAACTACAGTTATGAAGTAGTAATGAAAATAATTTCATGGTTGAAGGTCATCCCAATATAAGGAACTATATTAAAGGGTCACAGCATTAGGAAGGTTGAGAACCACTGATTTAAAGTAAGGTAGGTAGGCACATATTCAGAAGGGTAATCTTGATGTCTGAAACATTTCAGATAACATTAGCCTCAGTCTTTGAAATTGGATGATAAATGGCCACCAGGATTGCAACTATTTAATTTTCTAAGCTCAAAATTTTTGTCATCCAGAAATTTTGAAATTAATATTTTTGCACAAATTTCATAGAAAGGGGACAACACCATGATGAGATCTCAGGACAATGCTGCACGAAGAAAGAAGGAGGAACAAGAAAGACTTATGCTACAACATTTGCAAGAAAGATTAGAAAGGAAAAAGGTAATTATCTGTTTCCTGTTAGTCCCCAGCTGTCTGGTCACTGTGGTTGCTTATCCAAAGGTATTGACTTCTATATAGGAAGATATCTTCTTATTGATAGTATTTGTACCTCATGGTTGGCATTATTGCAATGTCTCAATAGAGCAAACCTGTAGGATCAATATTCCTTTTAGCAGGTTGACTCCAAGCTGACAGAGATTAGTGGAAGTTAGAGTTTCTTCTAAACTGGGCTAGAGTTGGCACTACATATGGTGGGAAGCAGTGGAGGCCTCTTGGAAAGGCTAGTTAGTGTTTCGATTGTTTGTAAGGTAGGACCACATTTTATGCATCTCCATGTGGTTCATCTAGAAGTCCTTGCCTGGACTGGGCTATTGCTGGTGTTTGTCACTCTGAGACAGCCAGCAAACCACAGCTCTCATCTTATGCAATGGAGACAATTCTTATCCCTTCCTAGAGAACATCCTTCCTCAGTGTTCTGTTGGTTTATAAACAAGATCTCTTAGAACCATAGCATCCTTGAAGTGCATTGTTTTCATTAATGTTTTCTGTGGCCATAATCTAAGAGTTCTAATTAGTTAGCAGTGTTATGTGTTTAGTCTAACTGAAAACAGTCTGTGTGAAAATGGAAACACAAAATTGCCATTTGGATATTTGTGTTGAGATAAGAAGAACAAGTGTTGCTATTCACAGCATTTTATAGCTGAAACCAGCGACAGAAGAGGAACCCAGTTGCTACTTGTTAAGTCTGTGGTTTGGGGACAATCACAGGTATTGCTTACTATAAAGTAGGGTAATGACTGGCTTAAGGGCCACTATTTTTTTAAATTCTCTTTTATTTTTCTATTTTTATTTCCCTTTGAATAGAGGGTTGAGGAAATAATGAAGCGGACAAGGAAGACAGATGTGAATACCTCAAAGGTAGCCTCCTCTCTTACCAAAGTGTATATGAGCTCTTTTTGCTTCCTGCTCTTCGCATCTTATTTTTTTATCAGTCTGGTAGTAATGAAGCATGGTGTCACATTCCTGTTTTCCTGGTCCTTAACATCACAGAGCTTGTTCTTCTGTCTCTAGTTTGCTTGTATGTTCTCTTGTGTGAAATGCTTGCTTAGGTCTTCTTGCCTAAAATGTTGGGGTTAGTTTGTCCACCATGTTTAGATAGTCCCTTGAATGTTCTAGATCCTGCTTTTGTTGTCCTGTTATACTTGTAGCTCTCTCCTCTCCTAACCCGTGCCTTGTCTTATTGTCTTTCCTGCTGGGGAGAAGTGCCTGATGTTAATGTTGAGTTTATAAACATCTTACGATAACATAGGCACTTTTTGTACACTCACTGAACACTTGAACATCACTTTAGTGACATGCGTTTTCCCATAACGGACCTAGCTGCCTATTTTGTCACCTGCCTTTTTGTAGTGACTTACAGGAGTTTTACCTACTCTAAGTAGGAGTCCTTTAGAGGTATGAGTTTTTATCTTTTAATATCTTTTGCTAAGGTAGAGTTCTTCATTTCAGCGAATTAACTTAGACCTTACCCCTTTCTGATAATTGCTTTTTACATCTGTTTTCTATTTGTTTCTCCTGGCATGTCTTCTGAATATAGCACATGTGCTCATACCTTGTTTTTCTGTGTATTCTGAACCATTTACATTTGCTTTCAAACCGATCTTTTTACTGGTCATAGTTATCCCCACCATCAAGGAGCAGGACAATGTTGGATAGAAATGTCATTTCTGAAAATACATTTGAGTCACCTCCTCAAAGCTCATTCCACTCATTTCCCCAAGACCTTTTTCATCAGCAGCTGCTCCTGAGTTCATCTTGCTCTTTGCTGCCTCTTCCCACTCTGGCTTCACTAGCATTCTGAGCAGAGGATGGATGTGAGTTAAGGGCTGTAGGCTCTGCACTCTTGTTCAAGGAAACAGTTCATTCTCAAGTGTTGACCTCACTGAAAGAATTAAGGCCACCTTCCCATTATGAGGCCAGTTAAAGAGGCTGATTTTTTTCTACCCTTTATTCAAAATGTCAGAAATTAGCCATCGGTCTAGTCTTTTATTATTTCCTTGAAATTCTAAAACAGGATGATTGAATGCATATAAACATGACTTTTTCTGCTAACCGTAGGCTTCAGCAATATCTGATAATTGCCCATCTGAAGAGGATGAAGCTGATGATGAAGACGAAACAGAAAGTGATGAGGATTCTCTTGAGTTGTTTCCAGCAGGTTTGCTTGTTCTTCATGGTTAGACCCAGAAGCAAATAGTGGTACTACCAAAATGATGATTGTGTTTATGCAGTCTCATGAAAATGCAATAAGAACACAATGACTAGAGCCCCTAGGTCTGCTTTGGGGTCAGAGAGCTGAAGGCAGTGAGGACATCTGAAGTGAAACCAGACTCAAAGGCAGATCAAGGGCAAGGGTAGGAAGCAAGAAATAATCCTGACCTTTGACCTGTTGGCCTTTACTAGCAAAGAAATTCCTTAAAGATATGTTCCTCATCACCACCAGTGAATTAACAGTCAGGCAAACTAATGGACATGCTGGACAGCCCCCCTCAGTGGCCTGTAATGTTGAGGCTGCTCAGGCTTGACTGGGCCCCAGAGCCTTGCCTGCCTGGTCCTTCTTGCCTTAAGCAGGGTCACATACACCCCGTCCTACCATCCTATCACACCAGGATCAGAGGGTTTGATTTCTCTTGTCTTTGTTCCAGCTTTAATTATCTTCTCCCCCTCCAGGAATGAAAGCGTCGTTTACCAATCTCAAAAAGTTTTACAAAAATGCCAACAGAAAGCCTCAAAAGCTAGTGTTTTTGCGAGCGGGATCTGGTGAGATTGATACAGAGAAGAAAATATATTTTAATGGAAACATGAAAGTTATGAAGCAAAATGATCCCAAAGAATCTGCAATTCAAGCAAAGGGCACTAAGTGAGTCACTTAGCACCTTCTTTATTTAAATAAGGGAGAAGTATGAATATTCTTAGAATCCTGAGCAATATATATTACAGTTTGAGGATTGGTTTGCATACATAAAACATTATATCAAAATAGGGCCCACAGCAGTATTGTTGGGTCAAGATCATCAACCCCATCATTTTGGTGTTTGGAGACAGGGTTTTCTGTGTAACAGCCCTGGCTGTCCTGGAACTTACTCTGTAGATCAGGCTGGCCTGGAACTCACAGAGATCCACTTACTTCTGTCTCCTGAATTCTGAGGTGCACCAAAACCGACTGATACCCCTATATTCTACAGACAAGCAAACTGAGGCACATGGAGGCTTTAGGCTTTATTTGCCAAATTCAAACCCAGATTCATCTGACACCAAATTGCTTGTATTTGCTTAGTAAACAAATGTTTCATTTATTGAGTGAATACTCAATATTCAAAAGAGCGAAAATACTACCTCCTTTCATTGTTACTGTTATCCAGAGATTGATAATCATATTCTCATTTCACATATGGGTAAACAGGCTGGGAGGTTAAGTTGGGAGAGAAGGAATTGTTTGTTGAAAAGCAACATTTTCCAGATGATAGCCTAAAATATTCTAAAGTTCTGATGACTCCTAAAATAGTCTCTAAGGTAGTAAGTTCTGGTTCTGGTTGAAAGAGAATACCACATTTAACTCTTGCGCCAGTTCTCTAGTTCCTTTTTACCAACTGTGACCTTAATTAACTTTAAGAACGGCAACAGGGATCTTCAGAGATGGCTCAGTGGGTAAGAGCACTTGTTGTGAAAGCATGAGGACCTGAGTTCAAATCCCAGCATCACACAAGAAAAGCCAGGTGTGGCCACATATCTACCTGTAACCCAACTGATGGGATTAGGGGGCTAGAGACAGGAAAATCTCTAGGGCTGCAGGCTATCATTTTAGCTCCAGGTTCAGATAGAAAGTGATAGAGCAGAACATCAAGTATCTTCACACACACACACACACACACACACACACACACACACACACACACACACACAAGCTACATACCACACACATGGTTCCTGGGCTTGGGCATGTTCAGCTGCTCTTGTGGCCTGGTATTTCCAGGGTACATTAGCACTGTCTAGGATATAATTTGAATGGCAATGAGTTCTGTTTTCTATATGGTCTCTTTAAGCCTTCTCATTCTAGGATGTGGAAAGTTGGTTTATAATTATCCAAGACACGGGGGCTGGAGAGATGACTCAGCGGTTAAGAGCACTGTCTGCTCTTCCAGAGGACCTGGGTTCGATTCTCAGTACCCACATGACAGCTAACAACTGTCTGTAGTTCCAGTTCCAGGCAAACACCAAGGCAAATAAAAAAAAAAAAAAGTGTTTTAAAAAAATTATCCAAGACACTTCTCAGAAGTTAAATGATAAAGATCCTTTCATGGTTTTGGAATAGCCAAGATTCTAATTATAATATTTCATTCCAGGATACCTAACAAAAAAACACCTACCCGAACAGTGAGAAGCCGAAAAACAAGGGAAGCCAAACCTACCCTGCGATCTTCTCTGAGTGTTACAACCAATCAGGAATGGGTCTGTGACAAAATTGTAGACCTCAATCACACCACTGAATCACCTGCCATGAAGACCCCTGCTGGGAGCAACAAACAAAATTCAAAGGAATCCATGACAACTCACCAAAGTCCTCAGGCACCTTCTGATCACAAGAAGAGAGGCAAACGTGTTTCTACTCCTTTAACAAAAGCTTTGTCCCAGCTTCACATAGCTGGAAGAGCAACTGATCTCGAAAATTCCTTTGCCTCTGGCTGTTCCAAAATGGCATTTGGAGAGGATGAAGAAGATAGTGGTGAGTCTGTAGGAATTATCTAGAAGAATTTTCCATTAAGTTATATTTGAGAGACTATATAACTTGATAATAATTTATATGCCCTGAACATCTTGCCACATATGAAATATAACTTGTTTTCAAAATCTAGCTTCCTCTCAGTATCTGTTCCTCAGGCTATCAGACAAGTACAGTGGAGGGCAGAAAGCAGATCTTTACAATCTGTCTTTCGTCTTGATTGTCAAACCAAAGAGCTATTGTTTTTCTCTTTAAGAAGCTATCAAGGGGGCTGGAGAGATGGCTCAGAGGTTAAGAGCACTGACTGTTCTTCCAGAGGACCTGAGTTCAATTCCCAGCATCCACATGGTGGCTCACAACCATCTATAATGACATCTGGTGCCCTCTTCTGTATACTGTATACATAATAAATAAATAAATCTTTTTTTAAAAAAGAAGTTATCAAGGCTAGGAAGATGGTTGTGGGGAACCTTTAGGACTGGAGTTTGATCCACAGCACTCCTGTAAAAAACAAGATATAATCTCAGCACTGGGAAAGCAGAGACAGGAAGATCCCTGAGGTTTGCTGGCCAGGCAGTATAAGCTGAATCAGTTTCAGATTCAGTGAGGCCTTGTATTAAAAAAACCCAAAGAACCAATAGAAGACACTGGACAGCCAAACCCTGGCTTCCACATTCACCAGGACATAAGCATGCATAAGGACAGATGGATGGGGACACACACACACACAAACTAGCTCTCCTTGCCAAAACCAGTATGGGCTCTTCTGGTTGTTGATGGGAAGCACTTAGAGAAGAGCACCAGAGTGTCAGAATGTTCAGAGGGCTTGGTCAGGAAGTAACCCCCAAAGGGAAGCTGGAGTGAGTTATCATGATACATTAAGCACCTACTCTACTAATCAATCTTCTTTTTTCTCCTCTGGTTAGATAAATAAACCTCGTGGAGTCTGGGAGATTGACCATCTTCGACTCCATATTAAAACTCCAAGGCCAAGACTCAAAATTGTCTTCATACTTGAAACTGGCAAAATAACTTACCATCAAAAAAAAAAAGGAAAACAAAAAAAATCCCATCCAATGATCACCTCATCACTTACTTAAGAAATTGTTAATATCACCCTGTTCTCTAGTGAGAGTTTTAAAGTAAAGAGGTTTCTGTTTTCCTTTGGAAAAAAAACTTTATTGTCTCTTTCTTTGGTTTTCTCTCAATGTGTGTATGTACGTCAAGGGATTCCTCAAGGATGTTTTCATTAAATGATCATTTTTTAGTCTCTCAAAAAAAAAATCCTATTAAATGAGTGTTCCAGGATCTATTGGAAACTTTTCCCTCAAGTAGTTGATTGTGATTAATGGTGACACTACTTCAACAACTAGAGACACAGTCTGATCTTACAGAGAGAGCGTAATGGATTGTGGGAGGTGCTAGGAGTGCCCACTAGAGTCACATGTCATGATTCTTACTAGACACCAAAGGTTGTGGGACAGCACAGCTTTATTGCCTATACATAAGCACAGTTTTAAAATTCAGCTCACATTCCTGCCCCTTGCTAATACCTCCAAATGCTGGAACCCGAAAATGTAAGTTTGGAACCATCAATGTCTTTCATGCTCTTCTCACTGTTTCATCTACCTAGCAGTGTAATACCTAGCAGTGTTAATACACAAAATGTACATTATTCTGTTGCAACAGTACTTAGTTGTCTCACAGAGTACAGTTAATTCTTTAAATATTTTGTACTTACAGCATTTTCTGCCTTGCTTCCCAGGCCTATCCTTCAGTATAGTCAGGCTTGGACATAAAAACAAAGTGAAGAGCTCCTGAGGAATGACACATGAGACTGATCTCTGCCTTCCACATGTAAACATATATGTTCTTGCTTTTTTTCCTATGTGCTTGCAACAAGTGAAGGCAAGAGCAGTGCTATTCTTCAGTTCTGGTGCCAGGCACATGGACATACACATGTGTCCATTTGCACATGTATGTACACACAAATGGTAATTCCATAAAGCTAGAATACACATTCCTTGTCCTAACACCAACAAGCTTCATTGTTGAATTACAAATGGTTTAAAACAGGCCAATACAATATTCATTTGGACACCAGTCTTTGATTCCCAAAAGGAAATAATTATATTTTCTGATTCTTGGCCCTTTGCTACCTTTGTTATGTATTAGGGCAGGATGTTGTAGGTTTAAAATCTATTTTCAGATACTGGTTCTTACATGTAGATGGCAAAAAGCAATCATACTAAAAAATAAGCTGATATTTTTCTATATAAATGTCATGTGCTGAAATACTTTCTGTAAGTATGTGCCATATGAAATAAATGTCTCAGATAAAACAAGCTTTGTTTTCATTATAATAATAGAAATGCAGTGGTGGTGATATAAAGTGTCAAACAAGCTATGAATGCAGGCCACTGGCAAGTCTAACAAACAATAATCAGGCCTTCATCTTTCCCTATTCTTGTAGTTAGTGGTTTAGCAGAGTTCCAGATTTAGAACAGAAAAAGCATCTTCAAATTCTGGTCTTCTTGTTTGGTTTTGGTTTTTCAGACAGTGTTTCTCTGTAGACTTGGCTGTTCTGGAACACTCTTCTATAGACCAGACTGACCTTGAACTCACAGAGATCACCCGCCTCTGCCTCCTGAGTGCTGGGATTAAAGGTGTGTGCTACCACCACCTGGCTGAACACTGGTCTTTATTCTTTCCCACTTGAGTTGTTATAGCTGAAGCCCATTGTTAAAGTAGGTTTTTGCTGGTTTGTTTTTACTTTTTTACTACAGGAAATAATGTAGTAATCATGTATTAATTAATTACATTGTTATTTATTTTCATTTATGTAGTTGAGTCTGGATCTTGCTGTGTTGCCCAGTTTGGTCATGAACTTATGAATTCAAGCTGCCTTCTGGCTCAGTCTCCCATATAACTACAGTATGAGCCATTTCACCCAGTTAGAAGTCACAATTTTAACCCAAGTATGTATGCACAAGGTTGTACAACCATCCCCACTGTCTTGCTTCAAAACATTCCCTAGAAAGAAACTCATTCCCTCCAACTCTGGCCCTTTTAATCCTTAGATTTGGTATTTTCCTCTGATGAAAACACTTCTTGCTCATGTGTGTACACACAAGTGTGGGGGTATGCCCACATATATGTATATACATGTGGAAGCCTGAGATCAGTCTCATGTGTCATGCCTTAGGAGCCCTTCACTATGTTTTTTGAGACAGGGTCTCTCACTGATACCCAAGGCTTACTTAGACTAGTCTGGCTGGACATCAAGCTCCAGGAATTGCTTGTCTCTACCTCCCTGGCACTGAAGTTACAAGTATGAGTCTACCATATCCCAAGGTTTTAGGAGGGAACTGGGGATCAAATTCAGGTCTTCTGCTTATAAGGCAAACACTTTACCAACTGAGATATCTCACCAACCTGTAACTTTTTCCCCTTTATTTTCTTTATAAATTTGAGGCAGTTTGTATACTCCTACATACACATTTCTTTATGCCATTACTGTGACTACATATGTCCTGATGTGCCTGCATAATTTTTGGCTTCCATTAGCATCATTATCATCATCATCAATGCGAGTGTGGGAACATGCATGCTACCGTGTTTGTGGAGGTCAGAGAACAAAATTTGGGAGTCAGTTCTTCCATCTTTACATGAATTCCAAAGATCAAACTCAGATTATCAGGTTTTCATAGCAAGTGCTTTACCCAATGAACCATTTTACTGGCCCAAGGTTTTAACCTTAATCTTCTTCCTCCTTCTCCTCCCCTCCTCCCCGCCCCTTCCTCTTCTTGGTTTTTCAAGACAGGGTTTCTCTGTGTAATTGTACTGGCTGTCCTGAAACTCAATCTGTAGACCAGGCTTGCCTCGAACTCACAGAGATTTATCTGCCTCGGCCTCCCAAGTGCTAAGATGGAAGGTGTATACCAGTACCACCCAGCTCTAACGTTCTAATGTTAAAATATGGTTTGTGCAGGCATTGTATGCCTGTAATCCTAGCTCTTGAAGAGTCTCAACTTGAAAGATGGAAATTTCCACTAAACAAATCAATTCATTTAATTCAGTCTGTTAGTCATGTTTCACCTCACTAAGTTTTGTTTTTAATACAGCTAAGCCCTATTTTTTCCCAGTCTTTATGATCAGGTGTTTATAAGGTTGTAGCAGCCATTCCCTGCTTAATCTGCTAGAGCTTTTTTTTTTTTAACATTTGTTTATTTTGTGTTTGGAAGTGGGTGTCTCATAGCATGCAGGTAGAGATAGGTCAGAGGACAATTTGCAGGAGGAGTGTAATACGAATTGTAGCTTTTATTAAATGAAAACTCAGGGCCACATATCAAGGGCAAAGCTGGAATATCAGAGAGAGGAAACTGATCACAGTCAAATCTCACCTAGCCAAGCTATCTTCCAGCTTCCTCAGCCTCACACCTCGCTTCTGTAGAATAATTCTGTCTTCCTATGCCTGCCTTAAATACTTTCTTTGCCCAGTTGTTTTACTTCCTGGTTCAACTCTGCATCATATTCTAGAGTTAACATTAAAGGTGTGAGCTACTATTTGGTAGTTAGGCCTTGAAAGATCTCTGTCTCTGGAGTTATGGGATTAAAGGGTAGGTCATCACTCCCAGTTTTTCCCTGTGCTGGGATTAAAGATGTGAGTTACCACTCTCCGACCCTCCTGGATTGACTGTGGGTAGATCTGTTCTCTGATATTCCAGACTGCTTTTATTAAATATATAATATATCACCACATAAGAGTGAGTTCTACCATTTGGAGTCTGAGGATTAAAGTCAGCCCTTCTGACTTGGTGGCAAATGCCTTTAACCACCTGAGGTATCTCTTGCCAACATTCTATCATTTTTATGTATATTTGGATTAGCATAAAATAGACATGTCTCATTTCTGTTGGCATCAGGTACTAGCAATCCACCTGTTGGAACTACTGTGTTCTGTTCATCCTCCAAAGTAACAGACTTCATAAGACCACCCTCTGTGTGTTAGCCTCTTCACACTGTCCTATTACTTCTTATCAGTCAGGTTAAGGGACCATTACTGTAATCTTTGGGCATTTTCATTCCCAAATGCTGCTTACACTGTTGACTCTGCAGTGAGGGGCAGGGTGTTGAGACATGAGATTAGCAAGTGCCAAAGGTCAGTGCTCTGTCATTTTCACTGTCCTCCCTAGTTAGAGCAGTAGCCAGGGCCCCCTTCCTGGCATTCCTGTTTCCACATGGGTCCTAGCCACTCCTCTCTTTCCTATTTCCCCAGCTGTATTACAGCCATGGGTAGCACTTGTGGTCCTCACAGCATCTCTGTTAGGTGTGTCGATATTTCTACCTAAAAGGACATGGTAACACAGACACTGATCATTATTTCAATTACCCACCTAAAACGTGCTGTTACTAGTATCCAATACAAGTCTGTCTGATATCGATCAACCCTCAGCATGCTTCATGAGTGGTATAGTGTGACTTGAAGACACTAATGCAGTAGTATCTGGTGCTGAGGACAGAATCCTTGCTAACATTGATTGCATATTTACATGGCGCTAGCCACCCCAGTAAGCTCTCCTGTAATCATATTATATGAATACAATTTTGAAACAAGTCATTCTATCTCATTTTAAATAAGAAACAAGCTTAGTGTGTTGTTACTTTGCCCAGGCAACATGACTTCAGTCATCACTCCATTAGTGATAGACTGCTATGTGTAATGAGATTATGGTATGTTGTAAATATTTGTCCCTCCTAATGGTTTAATAAAAAACTGATTGGCCAGAGGCAGACAGGAAGTGTGGGTGGGGCTACCAAACTAAAAAAACAGAGAGTCACCAGTGAGAAGAGAGAGAAGCTGCAGAGATGCCAGAGGAAAGAAGCTGAACTGTTGCTCTAAGAAAAGGTACCAGGCCGCATGGCTAAACAAGAAAGATGGATTAGTTTAAGAGTAAGGAGTTAGCAAGTTATATGCCTGGTCCCCAAGTCAATCAGCATAATAATAATATAAGCATGTCTGTGTGATTCTGCCAGTCCAGGCCACAGGGCTACACTGGAAAGGCTGGGCCAGAAACCACATACAACAGCTATGTTCTCATCATGACAATGCCTCTCGGCTGACAGTGTAGTAATTAGATATACAACACCGTTTCCCAAGCTGTCATGCAATACACAGGGGTTTTCTGATGAATTTCTTATTGACATGTTCATTTCTGTGACAATGCAGTGTCATAACTGGCATACTAGTAGTATGCCCAGAATGACCTCTTCTTTCCAATGAGCTGTGTAACTTCAGGCAAGCTTAATCTCTCTGAACTTGGAAAAACGGGCCAGCATTGGTTGAGGGGATTAGACCTGGTGTGAAGAATGTGTTTGTTTCTGAAGGCCAGTGTTAAGGTCTACAGAGACAGGACTAGTGGGCCTGTTTCTTGCGTAAGGAAGGTAGGGTTTCTTTTGCGAGGGTGGGGGTGGGGTGACTATTGCTGCATACTGTGGAGGAAGTGGTAAAGGTGGTCCTGGGCATTTGGGGCACTGTGGCTTTTACTTAGCACAATTCAGGGCAGCAGCTAAGGTTTCTTACATCAAGTGCAGTCTAAGCAGAGGAGTGATGGGACTGAGGTCAGGAAAGAATGGCTGAAGTGACTGTGGCAGAGTTCAGTGCAGACTCAAAGGAAGCAGTAAGGAAGGGACTGAGTGGCCATGTAACTCATGCCGCAGAGGGACTTTGGAACTCTGGGGGGGAAGGAGTGCTGGGCAGAATGGCAAGGCCGAGAGCCAGGTAAGCAGAGCTCACAGAGGTGGAGGATGCTGGCATGGTGCAGAGGCAGGGCCTCACCAACCTAGGCACACTCTCTTCAGTGACTTAAGGGTGTGTCTACAGGTAACCTCTCTAAAAAGACACCCAGAGGGGACATTCCACATTGTTAATGGTCATGTTAAAGAGGCCTGGGATTAGTCTGCAGTACAATGGACTTATAAATTCTGACAGGTTTCCACTCCCTTCTCAGATGGCAAATGCTTCAGCTGAAGAGAGACCATTTTGACCTCGGGATTTCTCTATATTCTGACAAATTTTTGTCTCAAGAGGACAATTTTTTATTTTGCTAGGGTGGGGCTTGTGAAAGCGTATCACTGCCCTCCTCCAATCCACTGTTAGGTAAACTGTAGCCTATCAAAGTTAGCCCAGGGTCTTGAGAGCATCCTATGGGAGGAGCGACTGGACACAGAAGAGTCACAGAGCAGTCACTGCCATTGCTGATAGCCCCTTGGTCCCTCTTAAAATAACCTCTAGGGTAGGGGAAGGGTGGATGGTAAGAATAGAAGCTTCGGGTGTTCCAACTACACAGAGGTACAGTATAGCATGCAGCCTCTTCCTCTGCTGTCTCCTGACTCTGAAGAGGAGGCGTGAAAGCACAAGGAAGATGCAGGTAGGGAGGTCACATGGTGAAGACACAACGGCCCACGAACTCCCGGCTCTATGGCTCAAAGGGAAAGGAATGAGGAAAGTGACTAAAACCATGATTCCTTCTCGAGGGGCCTCTCGAGGGGCCTCTCCCTGCCTCTGCTATGTTGGCCAAGCAAGAACCATCAGTTCTTGTCTTTTGTGGAATGTGGAAATCTGGAAAACACTTGGAGGCTGTTTTTTTTTTTTTTACTGGACCAGAGTGGTGCTACAGGTTTGTACACTGAACTGAGTGTATCCTTGACATAAGGAACAAGCTCCCTGAGTCTCTGGGGTAGCAGCATATTCCATTCGTGTGCTTCTTTGGGGCAGAATAAAAAGACAGGAGACGTGTTCTTTCTATGGTGCTTTATTTTTGTAAGGATACACTGAAACATTAGATGGAAACAGCTAATGACAAAATGTGGCATCTACAACCACTGCTACAGCAATATATGAATATGTATTTTCATTACATCTTTACTTTGATATTGTCTCTTTATATACGGAATATTATAATGGAGAATACAGTTAACTAGGTATCCTGCATTTCTGAGAAGCAGGAGGTGGAAAACCAGTCCTGCCTATGAAGAATGATGACCACCCCCAACAGACTCCGAGACCCAGCTAAACTCTTGAGGGAACGTTTTAAGAATCACAAGAAAAGGGACTTTACAGTCTTGAACAGAGACACAGAGCAGACAACTATGTTAACAAGGGATTCAACCTGTTAGGGTTTTGAAATGTCAAATTCTTGTTGATAACAGCCCTGTGCCCGCTCAACTGGCCCTAGACTTTGTGTCTCTTCTATAAGATCAATCTCAAAACTGCAGGAACGTCTGAGGAGGCTCAAATATCGTCATGCAAGTTTCCAAACCCATAAACTACTTTTACTATTAATTAAAACAAAACAAAATTTAAAAAAAAATTAAAAGGACAGGAGGGTTACTTTTGTTAAAAGCTTCCAGAAGTCACTGTGGCATGTTGTTCCAAAACAGGCTCGTTTTCTCAGATCTGCTTAAACTTTCCAAATCACCTGTGTGTTCCATGCTCTAAAGAAGGAACACTCAGAAAACACACCACGTGGGGGAGTCAAACGTTAGTATGGGGGAAAGTCAGTAGAGAATCACAGCTAAGTTAAAAATGTTAATTCTCTCAAAATTTGTGTTAGTCATGTGAAAGCACAAAACAACAGAAGGAAGGTCAGAGTTTTTGGGGAAGTTAAACCATGCATCTGCCAAGTTCTTTTGCTGCTCCCAGAAGGCGAGCAGTGAGTTGGAGCAGCCGCTACAACTCTTGCACATCAGTCATGGGACTGCACTGTGGGTCCCAGATGAGCCCTGAAAGGCATCTCAGTGGGAGCCTTATCGCATATGCTTCTTGCTTACATCATGAAGTGGCTACATGGTTAACACTTTTCTGCTCTATGAGAAACATGCAGAAGAGTCAATCTAAGTTTTTGATTTTTCCATTGCAGCAACAGAGAAATTATTTTTGCTGCAAGGTTGCTCTTTGCTAAATCCTAATATGATCACCGTGTGCCCTTGGTTGATTAATACTGTAAAATGGGAGAAAAGACAGAGCAACTTTAAGGAGGTGAAACCCACTCTTCCTCTATGGATGGTATAGAGGGAGCGAGCAAAGGGCACAAAGCATGGTTCAAATACCAT
Source organism: Sigmodon hispidus (assembly GCA_004025045.1). NCBI lineage: Eukaryota > Metazoa > Chordata > Mammalia > Rodentia > Cricetidae > Sigmodon > Sigmodon hispidus. Next base: position 101,438 of record PVIH01005425.1, on the reverse strand, counting down.
TTTACAGGACAGGAGCCCCTGTCAAGTTACAGCTTTTTGGCACAGTCAGGGCAATACACCTGCTCATTGTGAAACACAAAGCGCTTGTTGGCGAGATTCACGGAGCATTTTTTGCAGTGGAAGCAGTAGTCGTGCCAGGATTGTCCTTCATAGGCCACCACACTGGAGCCTTTACCAAACCCTGTGCAAAAACACAAGAAAACAGAGAGACAGCTAAATGAAGACACATAAGAAATCCAGGAGTCAGAGATAAAATGACAACTTGCCCGATCATAGAGCCGACAGGCACACAGTCAGTGTCTGCCCGGCTCTCTGCTCCCCTCTACTCGACCGCGCATTGTCTCCCACCGCGCATTGTCCCCCGCGCCGCCACTGTCCCCCGCGCGCCGCCGCAACCCTTCTATGGCTGTCAAGGACCTGAAAAGATGCCAGAGCTCAACCAATGGCTTCCCTGATTTAGAAAATCCCTGTTCCCATGCCACCACCACTATAGCTCTGTGACGCACCGACCTCCCAGCATAACCATTATCTTTTAAAGTCAGGGCCATGGCATCAAAGTGGCCACCAGGAGGCAAACTTGGGCTGTTTGTGGGGTGTGCACTTACCGGGCCTCGAGGAGCTGCTAAGCTTCGATTTTTTCTATAAAGAACCACCACCCACGAGGGACAAGTCCTCTCTCCACCCGGATGCCTGCCCCGGAGGTTGGCGCTGGGAAACAGGGTGAGAGGCAAGCGTTTCCCGTGGCACACTGGGGGCTTCCTAGCTTTAGAGACTGGGTGGCTCACTCTTGACACAGTCCTTTTCCCTGAGGATGGCAAAAGTCTTCTCAAATGTACATTTCAAGGCTCCCCGGGGAGATGGGAAAATTGGAGGCAAGGGAAAGGGCTCAGGGCACGTGGATCGCGGCCGCAAGATGAGGAATGAAGTGATTAGCTTTGCTTCAGATCACAAAAAAATTAAAAAGAAATAAAAATGACCGTGCTAGGAGGAGGTCCTTCTGCACTAGCCTTCCACTATGGGGCGGTATAATGGCAGCTTTTAGCTTTTCAGCCCCCCAGCCCTCCCATTCCTTTCACCCTCTCCCTCTCCCCGCTCTCCCACCACCAGCCCCTCCCTCACCCTTGTCCCTGCCCCTCCCCAATTTCACCCCTGTGCAGTGCCTTGCTCTCAGGCTTATGAACTGCCATAACAGTAGTCAGGAAGTGTTCTGCATTGCAAGAGGGTTAACCTGCCCTGGGAGATAATCCATACTATTTGGGGGGCCTTGGGGGCCACAATGATAGGGAGAAAAGGGCATTGTCTAGGGGCCTTTGTGGATGAAACCGACGCCAGGAAATGAGAGATGGTTACCATGCACAAAACCTAGCCTGGCAGACTTAGCAAGGACTCTTTAGCCTACCAGTGATGGGGTTCTTGCATCCAGCACACTTCTTGGCCACAAAGTTCTTGTAGCAATCCACGCAGTAATACTGGTCCTCCACAGCGGTGAAACGCTGCCCAGCCAGCTTCTTAGAGCAGGTAACACACACAAAGCACTCGGCATGCCAGGGCTGATCCTGGTAAGTGATTCCTCCAGATGTGATGGCCTAGACCAGGGAGTGTAGCACCGGGATTCAGATTCAACAACCAGGCACTGTGCTGGGTGCTTTGGTATACAGTATCTCATTTTATCACCATTACAGCCATGGGAGGCAGGTGCTATTATTATCCCCAATTTACAGATGAAGACACCAAGGCCTAGAGAAGGTGAGCCTCTTCAGAAGTCAATGAAATAAGAGGAGGCAGGCCTCCAAAGCCAGGACGGCCCTGCTCATGCTGGAGGGAGCACACACACTGATGACCAGATCAGCTGTGTGGCTGTGCTTTCTAACCCCAGGCTCCTCGTCTGTAAAATGGGCACAATAATTCCGACGTCACAGGGCTATCATGAGGATGGAATGAGATAGTGTGTGTGCAAGTGCTCTGCAAACTGTCAAGTACCAGGGAGCAACACTCGGTGCAGAACTACCGCAACATACATACCTTGTTGCATTTCACGCAATGCTTGGCAAACTTGGTCTCATGGCAAGTCACACAGTAGAAGTCTTCCCCTTTAGGGAAGAAACTTCCGGTCCCAATGACTTGCTTGCAGTTGCTGCAGGTGAAGCAGTCTTTGTGCCAGACGGTGCCCTTGTACTCCACGTTCTGGTCTCCTGTAGAGGGAAGCAATAGGGTAGCCCACTGACAGGCTCTGCAGGGGGCTGCATCCACTCAGCTCCCCAGCCCACCCCCAGAGGTGAGGGGATGCAGGCCCTGCAGTCAGTGGCCTCCCTCAACCTATTCCTGTGTTGTACTTGCAGTCATGCCAACCCAGGGTTCTGCTCCAGGAGGGGATCCTGGCAGTACTATTTAGGATGAAGTAACTGAACCCCCACTACCCCCACCTCCACCCTTGCAATGACTTAAAAGTTTCACTAGGGGGACTACCTAACCCAAGAAAATCTGAGAAAGAAGCATGCATCAAACACTTACTACACCCAAAGGAGAAAATGCTACATACTTTTCAGTTCATTCTCTTGCCACAGACTGTCGCCAGTGTTCTTTAGTCTCCGAGTGTGTGCGTGTGTGCGAGCATATATATGTACGCATATATACATGTATGTATATGTGTACATATATATGCTGAAATCTCAAAGCAGCTCACAGCAGTGTTAGCCCCACCATGACAAGCAAGCACACATCATGTCTACCCTCAGGGTAAGAAGGGGCCAGTACCTGCCACAATGGCCTTGAAGCACCCTTTGCACCTGGGGGAGTCCTCCCGAGTGGCACACTTGTTGCACAGGATCTTGCCATCCTTGGACACAAAGGTCTCACTGGCCAAGGGGTGAAGGCACTTGGCACAACGGAAGCAGGCATCGTGCCAGTAGCGATTCTTATAGTGCACCTCCTGGACATTAAGCAGAGCAGGGTGGCCATTGTGAGAGGCACTGGGGGCAGTGTCAGTAGCCTTACCATCACATACCAGGTTCTGCAGGGCTGGGAAACTACTCACTCAGATGTCAGCCCCTTCCATGTGGGGATGCCCTGTGCTGAGTGCTTTTAGAAGTAACAGGAAGAATACTGTAGTGTAGATGAAAGCCTCATAGCTCCCAAAGGACATAAGAGTAGAGGTAGGAGAGCCCTCATCACAAATCTGAAATCCAAAATGCTCCAAAGTCTGAAGCTTTTTGAGGGTTAATAGATCCCACAAGAAGAAAAGCACATCTGCTCTCATGTGCTGGGTCATACAATGTCAGAGCATAAAACACAGGTTTATCCTATGACCCTAGGAAAACCAGACCCTTCTAGTACCTTTTACTACAGCACATAAATGTCATTTCACACACAATTACTTCTTAAAAAGTAACAACAACAAAAGAAAAGGAAGCCAGAGGCCATAGGCCATGAATTTAAGAGAAAGCATGCAGGGGCTGGGGAATGGCCAAAAGTGCTTGGAAGGAGAAAGGGGAAAAAGAGAAAATAATATGTAATTAAAAATAAAACCAGTATATAAAATCACCTTCAGACTATGCACACAGAAGACAAATAGAATGTGAATAAATTTTGTACTTAGATTTGTGTATTGTTACCAGAATCTTTCATTAGATATGTGGAGGAATTATAAAATAGGAAAATCCAAACTTAACCACTTCTGTTGTTGATCATGTCAGATCAAAGCCATTCGACCTGTATAATGCAAGAGCTGGCAAAGACCTTGTGAGCCATCTGGTCCAAGGCCCATATTATTAGTACTCTTATAAGCTAGGGGCATCAGAAGTACCCTGGTAGGGAGGAAGCCTGTCTCAAGTACTTAAGGCTGCTATGATGGAAACTAAAAATGGCACCGTTGCTGGCAAAGCTGCAAGAAAACATATGAAGCCCAGCCTGCCCTTTTCCCCCTCAGGATAACAGCTACCTTGGCATCAGCACTTATGGGCTTGCGGCATTCCACGCAGGTGTTGGCGCAGAATTTGTCAAAGCACTTCAGGCAGCAATGGTGGCCATCCTTCTGCACATACTTCTTCCCCTGCAAGGGGTCCCTGCAGTAGTGACAGTCGAACTTCTCAGACATGGTGCCCACCTTATAGCTGGAGGGACCTGTAGAGGCAAGCAAGCAGAGCAAATGAGCAAGGGAAATATAGGGGTGTTCTGCCCCAGAAGGCCCTGGAGGTCCCTGTATATTATTGCCATGGAGCTAGGAAAACCCTCTCAGTCCTCAGGAGCCAGCTTCCACTTAAGCATGGCTAGTTACCAAGTGTCACAGCAATGGATACTTCACTATGGCTCCCAGGAAGAAAATCATCAATTGTTGAACAGTGACCAGGAACAGAAAGGTGAGGTGCAACAGAAAAAGAAAGAAGGGACTACGGGGCAACGCAGATATACCCTGTGCATCATAGCACTGGTCCATGTGCTGCCCCACTGGCTAGCACAGACAGTTCCAAGGGAAGAGACACAGCAGAGACTGGGACCACTGCTCCTGGGCTGCCCATGACATGGCAAGCCACAAGTCTTCCTGCTAGCTTTTACCTTATGCCATGTCATCTTTTGGGTAGGTAGGCATTTTATGGTGGCCCCGGTTCCCTTCCATCTATACAGTTCTATTAATCAGAACAGAAAGTTAACAGCTAAGTCATTACCATCAGGTACATCTACAGTTCTCACAAACTTGTTTCAAATGTTTTAATGGACTTGAAACACAGAAGCAATTTGAGTCCTTGAAAAGACCCCCCCCCCCAAACGTTTTGTTCCAGATACTTTACTGATAGCTGAGGCCTGGGCAACAGGTTACAGAAATGGCATTCTAGCCTGGCACAGGCATATTTTGTACTTAGAAATTGTTTGTCACAGTGAAGTGCAGTTTTGTGCTGCATCAAATCAAATATTTCTCAGGTCAAGCCAGTGAGTACTGGCCTATTCACTGAAGTAATACCTTTGGGCATATTTGCTATTCTAAACAGCAAAAGTTTCAGGTATAATCTGGAAAGCTGACTTTTGCAAAAGGGCTAAACTAATCATTGCAAGAACAATCTCTCCTCTGCTCTCCACCCTCACTCCCGCTGTGGCTCTGGATAATAACCATATAGAACAGGTCTGCCAAGTCCCCGAGCCCTGCTACGATCTTCCAGAGCCCCTTTGCCAAGTCATTTTCTAGAGAATCCTGCCACCAGGAAGGCACCAAATTTGGGGTTCTATTAGTTCCCAATTTATTTACACATGTGCTAATTTGTCCTCTCCTACCTTACAAAAAAAGGAATTCACATGAGTAAATAGACAGCAATTATTTAATTTGTGTTAGAAGAACAAGAACTGCAACTATTTGAGCCCAGCCCATCCATCCAGTGTGTTACTTAGAGAAAAAATGGGGAAAAGAAATGAGCACTTGCCTGCTACTCACCGCAGCTCTTCCACCAACTGAATGGCCCCAAACTCCTGCCTTGGGTTCCAATCCCAGTTTTTTTTTTAAATACAACCACATGTCCAAGTTGTTTGGATCTTGTTGCCATGGGCAACCAAATAGCACAGAGTGAGCTAAGGAAACCACACCCTTTGTCTGGGAACCCACTTGGGCAGAGGCTGATGAAGTCTCCCTCAGACCTGCCAGTCGGCCTCTGCAGCCTGACACTGTACAAGGGAAAGAAGGCCATGGGGCACACACAGTGCCCACTGCTCTCCACTCCCACCTCGCAGGCCCTCATCTTAGAGAGCCAACACAGAAAGTAAGTGAGTAACATTCTATTACTGCCAAGTCAACAGGGAAGAATACCAGGGAAGTTCCCTTGTGTGCCTAGCTCAGATACAAAGTGCATACACCCAAAGAAACCAGGCCTATCTCCTTGAGTTAGTTACTCAGTCACTGTGAGGTATCTCTTCAACTTTCTGTAGCCTACGGGCATGAGTACCTCTGGTCATGACAGCCTGTGGAAAATCACTCTCCTCTGTTCTGGCTGGTCTCTCCCACCTCACATGAGAGTCTTGTTTTCTTTTACCACATGGAAATTGTGGAATAGGGCTTTCTTGCTAAGGGCTGATTTGAGCAAGGGTATATGCCACATCAGCCTAGTAGTACAGACCTACAACCCCTACTACTCAGGAGACTGATAGAGAAAGAGCACAGATTCAAGGTCTGCTTCTATCACAGACTGAGTTCAAAGCCAGCCTATGCCATTTAATGAAACTGTCATCTCATGATTTTTAAGGAAGTTTTAGAAGGCTAAAAATACAGCTTAGGGGTAAAATCCTTGTCTAGCACACTTGTCCCTGGTTTTAATCCTTGGTATAAATATATAATTATACAATAAATAAAATGAAAGAGTAACTATAAGAAACTCAAATGGGGGGGCTGGAGAGATGGCTCAGCAGTTAAGAGCACCGTCTGCTCTTCCAGAGGACCCGGGTTCGATTCCCAGCACCCACATGGCAGCTAACAACTGTCTGTAGTTCCAGTTCCAGGCAAACACCAAGGCAAATAAATAAATAAAATAATAAATAAAGCTTTAAAAAAAAAAAAGAAACTCAAATGGTCCTTTGCTCCCAAGTGCTAATGGCAAGTAAACAGAATTTGTACAACACAACAACCCTGATGGAATCAGACAGCATCATCTTGGTCACATTTGAAAAGCTATCATTTTCCCTTACCGTTTCTTGTCACTATGACTCTTTTAATGTCTAGAAAAGCAGCAGTGGATTCTAAATATTTCTACATTCAAGAACTGTACTGATTCATACCTAAAAGGAGCCCTACTTTTTGGCATTACTGAGCTCTAAATTTGTGATTAAAATACAGGTGCTGGTGTCACAAAAAAGGGAGAAAAATGCTAGAAAACACTGCAAATTCCCTTCCTAGGTATCTAGTTTTGTTTTGGATTTTCTCTGACACAAAGTCTAATTCTGTAGTCCAGGGCTTGTTTTGAACTTGTGGTGAACCTTCTACTTCGACTTCCTAAATGTTCAAATTTCTATAGGCATTAACCACCATGGCTAGCTGTTATCTAGAGGTTTTTAGGAAAAAGATAGCACACTATAGTGCCAGAGAGATACCTGCCAAGTCTTCCTCACTTAAAAGCATGAATTTTCAAAGCCAATCCTATTTCTTCATTGCTCAGTCCCATAGCTTTAGAACATGACCTACTCAGTTTCTAGATGTTCAAATGACAAAAGAATCCACAGCCCACCAATGAACATAGAAGTATCCAGGAGCAGGGTTCCAACTGTGACATGATGTTGTGATATGTAGCAATCCTGGGATGCATGTAGTCTGTGGGTTGCAGGCTGCACTTGCCCGTACCAAAGTGTATAAAAAGGTCCATCAATGAAAGCACATAGCTCCATATCATTTCTTTCATACAGGACCCTAAAACATACCAAGAAGACATTAGAGGAGCCAAGTCTATGTTAATGGTACTAACAAGAAAGGCCGGGGCTGGAGAGATGGCTCAGTGGTTAAGAGCACCGTCTGCTCTTCCAGAGGACCCGGGTTCGATTCCCAGCACCCACATGGCAGCTAACAACTGTCTGTAGTTCCAGTTCCAGGCAAACACCAAGGCAAATAAATAAATAAATAATAAATAAATAAAGTTTAAAAAAACAAGAAAGGCCTTGGATCTCAGTGCTTTTAAGTTTTTGCTTTGGGCAGTACAATCTTTCTTTGTATTTTAAAACCAGGAGAAATCAGAATCACCTGATTCCCCACTATAGCATACTTAAGCCCAGACTGTAAACAGCTGGAGAAAACAGGATTCAAAGGAACCATTTTAGAACTGATTTTTAGCAGTTGAGTTAAGTGATTTCTATGTGTGGAAACACCTATAAATCAAGATTTAAAAAAGCATGTCTAGGACTGTTGCCTTTATTGCCTAATGCACAAATAAGCTGGAATACTTAATGTTCGTAATATCAGATTCAAGTACTTTAATAAGTTTTTTTTTTGCAAGAAATCTAAGTGAAACTGTGGGCAACCTAAATAATCCAACTTCATTTGTCTAACTGTATAATTATTAGGTACAAACCTATTCAAAACCCTTATAACATGTGCTCCACTACAAGCTGGAGTCAAATCTTTCTACTGGTGAGATAGGTAGCACATCAAAACTTCATCTAAAATAGGGGTAGTATGTTCAAGGCTAGAACATTCACAGGAATTAATGCCAAGAACATATCTAACAAATGCAATGTTTACACAGAGGTCCTTGACGGAAAATAATTGTTCTAAGTGGTGAACACCATGAAACATGAAGCCGCACCTCAGAATTCATGGGAGGAGAAAAGCTTGCAGCCCGCTCCTGGCCTTCATCAGAAATTACCAGATGAAGAAGAAAGATGAGCCTCTTTGATGGAGTTCTCTCTACTGCTGATCTCATGCTCTTCAGCATTTATCTCTTAAGACATAATTTCTTATCTCTTTAGCAATTTGTAAGTACACAAAACGTTCAACCTTTTCTACCCTAGAAACTTAAACACATTTGTCTGACCTGTGGCAGTTTAAACGTGGAAAGGTCATACATCATTAAATGAAGATTTGCTACATGTGACTACAGTGCTGCCTCCCTTATTGCTTATTTTGTGGAGCAGATCGTGTCCTAGGGTAACTTCTCTGATGATGTACCGTGGTCTTCATTTGTACATGGCAGTGAGGTTTCTGTCCCAGAAATTTCTACCACTATAATAGAAGCCCAAGGACCATATGTATAATAATCCTTCAGTGTACCCTGATGGCAGACAGGTGGAGAAAGGTCATCGCTGTTAACCTTCTGTGGACAGGAACTGACAATGGGTTCTGATTCAATGATCTCAGCCTCCATTTCTAGGGAATATTGATTTCCCTTCTGAGTTTTTTCTTTTGTGAACCAAATTCTCTTCTGTTTTCACAGATGAAAGAACCTAATACAATGCAAAATACTGGGTCCTAATTTGAAATCCACCTCCTATTATCCTAAAGTTCCCAAATCAAAATTATATCTCCCAGTCATGTTAACTGTTATCTGATTTTTCTAAGATATCTTTGGTATAAGTGTATTTAAGTAACTTTCTTGAGCCTTAGCTTAATACGGTGAGAAATGATGCTGTGATCAGATGTTACCTATCATCTACTCTAAACTGGTGGCCTGACTTCCTTTTAATGCCTGCTTCAAAACACCCATCCTTCTTCACTTAATAAGCAAGCTTCCTCTTTCAGAGAAAAAAAAAATCTTGATTTATATCCAACATGCCAAAAGGTGCCTACAGAAACGTCAATGTCTCACCAAAGCACTAAAGAGGCTAGGGGTGGCTCTATCAGTAAAATATTCATTGCGAGAACATGAGGACCTGACTCTGGATCCCCAGCACCCACATAAAAAGACAGATGAAGCGGTGTGTGCCTGAGGAAGAAGTGACAGGACAATCCCTGAAGCTTATACTAACCAGCCAGTCTAGCTCACTGGTCAGCTCTAGGTTCAGTGACAGATCCTGTCTTCAAAAATAAGGTAGAGAGTGACTGAAAACACTCAACACTGACCGACACACACACACAACTCTGTCTCTCTCTCTCTCTCTCTCTCTCTCTCTCTCTCTCTCTCTCTCTCTCTCTCTCTCTCTCTCTCTCAAGCACCCTCACACAGGTGTATACACATACAAAAGAAAAGTGACCAAGCTTCAAA
>PVIH01005425.1:8292-91679 GCA_004025045.1 Sigmodon hispidus | reverse complement strand
GTGGTTCAAATGAGCATTTCAGGAGAAAGTAGGGGCTCGGTCTAGGCAGCTTTTTTCTGTGTGCTTTGCCTGACTGCTATAACAGTGCAAACACTGAACACACCCAGATGGAAAACAAAACCAAGCTTCTTCCTCGTCTTTTCATGGCTCAGTGCAGCACATCGGTGCCATAGCAATAAATGTTGGCTTCCAAATAAAAGAACACATCACACTCCTCGGGACATTCAACAAATGGAAGGGGAGTCTCAGCTGATGAATAGGACACTTGTGTCACAGACATGCTAAGACACCTGGAAGTGTCATCAGACATTTGGGAATAAACACCTAAATAGCCTCAGGGAGATTAAGCTTATGAGTAAAAGCTGAAAAGCAGGCTATCAAATAATATAGAAAATTCAGCAGGTCTTAATTTTTGGCTTAAAAATAGAACATAAACACAATGACTCAATCTTACTAGCAACTTCTCTAGAATGTCACATTTGGTAAAAAAAAAATAAAAGCTCTTTTGGGTCACTGATTTACAGACAACACCATTTAAGTTTATGTCTGGTGTCAGAAGGTTTAGATATGGTATTATTAAATGAAAACATCTCTGCTGCCATTCTTCCACCAAAGTTGTATCCTACTACCCCCTCTGCCTGCCTGTGAAGTGCTATCTTAATGCTGCTCATGCTACATGCAGCATGTTCTAGCTCTCATATAGGAAGAAAGTTCATGACCAGTGGCCATAGAACATGTCTCTTTAATTTCTCCAGCTGTGAAAAGGTAGTAGGCAGTCAGTTAGTAGTCATTAAGAATACACAATGTTCCCCTGGCTTTGCCTAGTGTTTGGCTGTGGGTCTCTGCATCTGTTCCCATCAGTTGCTGTGTAAAGCCTCTCTGATGACAGTTGGGCTAGGTATCAATCTATGAGTATATAGAGTATCATTAGGAATCATTTCACTGACTTTTTGCCATTCATATTTGGTTCTACAAAAGCCAGGGGAACCCCCCAAAAGATGAGGAGGAAGGATTGTAGAAACAGAGAGGTTGAGAACATCAAAAGAACATGATCCATTGAACTAATCAGAGCTCATAGGGTCTCGACTGAAGGAATCATCATGGACCGTGTATGGGTCTGAGCTAGGTCCTCTGCATAAATGTTATGGTTGTATACAGCATGGTATTCTTGTGGGATTCCTAACAGTGGGAGTGGGAGGGGGTGTATCTGACTCTCTTGAATGTTCTTAGGACCTTTTCCCTCCTACTGGGTTGCCTCATCCAGCCTTGATATGAAGGTTTGCACCTAGACTTGTTGTGATTTGTTATGGCATATTTGGTTGATATTCCTGGGAGGCTTAGTACATTTTTGGAAGGGAAATGGAGGAGCGGAGGAGGGTAGGTAGGGGGAGGGACTATAAGCAGTGGAAAGACGGGACACTGTGATTGGAATGTAACATGTAAAAACTAAAAATACAAAATAAATAAAAGAAAACATAGAACATTTAGTTTCACCCTCGGCCTAATCTTCTGACTCTATTCTTCAGTGATTTAAGACAACAGTCCATTTCAATTCTTCTCCTCTTCCCTCAAATCTCAATTTCCATTTCTGGCATTAAAAATGGCCTGACATGTATGAGGGCTACTGGGCAACTAACTGGTGAAACGAACTAGTAACTGTAGAATATAAAAAACATGATCTTAACTGTCTGTACACACTCACCCTGGACCTTTACTTGAAATGCAAAAGAATAAAAGGAATTAAACATGTTTTTGCAGACACAAATGTTCACTGATAAATATATACATTGTCCTTAAAATGTTCTGATTGTGTGGATAACCACTAAAAATGAACCCAAATTCAAAGATCTGAAACTTCATTAAGCTCAACTGAAGCCAATTTCAAAGCAACATTGAATTTCCTTCTATGAGGGCTTCTTTCTCCTCTATGAAAATAGTTATTTTCTGCTTCTATAAACTAACAAACTTAACATAATTCAAACTGTTATTTCTTGAAAATATTTTTTTGAAAAACCATGTCACAACTGTAAACAATTGTTCTAATAATTTAGGTATTATTTATTTTTATTATTTTATATTTTATTTTATTATTTTTATTTATTAATATTATTACCTAACAACTTAGGTAACATTTTAGGGTATTCCATAAATACTACCCATTAAACCAATTGTTTTGACCCTTAATTAATAAATAAATCTACCAGTTGATGTGTAGTCAAGGTCCATTAGGACAACTGGTACAGCTGACTGGTTGGCAGATAATCACAATCTCAGGCATGTGGCAACCATGTTTGTAAAACTGTCGCTGAGGGTTATAGAAAACAGAATTACAGAAAAATCATCAAACAGCTTTTAAACACTTAGAAACCAAACAGGAACTACCTAATACTGAATTAAAGTGGGGAACTCCACTGTAGCATATGTGCCTTAAAATATCAAGAAGGCAATTTCTTCAAAAAGCATTTCCATTTTCAAAATATCAACAGGCAATCCTAAGTTTCAAAAAATAAAGTTTCCAAAAATAAAATAAAAAGACTACAGTTAGCAGTAACTTTGTCCCTTAATCTAAAAGTTGGGAGCCAGGACCAAGTATTTGGTTTCTGCCCAGCATTTATCTTAGTTCATCAGCGCCAAGAAAGGGAAGTGTTATTTGGGTAGAGGGCAGCAGAGCAGCAGCCACATTCCTGGCTTTGGGGAGTGACACAGACAGCAGGCTAACTTCACAGAACTGGGCTTCCATCTTCCAACCCCTATTTCACAGGCATCTTGTTTTTAAGGCCAAAAGTCTCTCTAATGGCAGGCTATAAAACAAGAGGAAAACTCTTATTCCTGGTCTTTAGGGGATAGGAAACTTTTTCAGTTAAGAATAACAAATATCATATTTTTCATAACAAAGAAACCTTTAACTGTTTCTTTAGAAAAATTAAGAATATTGTTCAGAAAAAGGAAATAGGTGTCAAGTCTTTTATGGATACCTTTTGTTACAAATAATCCTTCCTCCCTCTCCCTATTCAGTTTATCTTTCCCAAACACCTTACGTTAGATTTCAAGGCTGAAGAGCATCCTCATGAATGACCAAAGATTCCTAATAATCCCCTCACAAAAAAATATCAAATTTATTTCCTCACATCATATCTTGGTTTCATAAGACATCATGAAAATGTAAAATAAAGTTAAAAAAAAAACTGTCGAAGCTTACTTGAGAGAGAACACTTTCATCTTTGAAACAGCATGAGAACAAAACAGATACCAGCTAGAATTTACTTACCATTTACACAACACTAAAATCATTCAATCTAAAATTATCTTTAGGCAAATGACAGATTTATTGGCCCGAAATAACTGTCCTTAAGATAAGAGAAAGAACAGGAAGTTTTTACCTGAGTGTCTTTGAGAAGCCATGGCTCAGAGGCCAAGTTCAGGAGCAGCACCTACACCAGTCTTCTCTCAACCCCAGATGATAACACTGTGGCTCATTTGTGAACATACATTTAAGGGGAAGCAGCTCACACAAAAATAACCAAGAGCAGATGTCCCACCCCTCCCCTGAGATCACAACCTTAATCCCACTAGAAAATTCTTAACCATTTTAGGTGATCCAAGGGAGAAGAATAGGACCCAGTAAAAATACCAAACGCTACATATAAATACCTGTGGAGCTACTCAGCATCCAAATTAGCTTCAGAGCCAGAGAGGCCACATAGAAAGTCATCCCTGTACCGGAATAAAATTTGGACTCAGCTCTGACATAGCTTAATGCTGAGCCAACCTTATTAATTCACTTTATATGCCACAAGAGCTTGCCTTTGGTCCTATAAATAATGCAGTTTTGTCCTGCTAATGATGAAAGTAACTATAGGAGATGGACTTTCACTACCAGTGCAATTAAAGGAGGTTAGACACTACAATGAGAGAGCTTAAAAGCATTAAGGATATTTAATGTCTTCCTGGCTATGTACCAGCAAACAGCAGATCACTAAAATGGGGAGCAAGTCTAGCCACTCAAACCCAAGCATCAGATAAAATGACCTGAATAGGTCCCACACATGTATAACCCTGCTACATCTACAATAGACATGGTATTACACTTTTTGCTTCCAGGGACAATGATAAAACACAAGTACAGATATCAATCATCATACATTATAGTAGCTCCATGGATCATCATTGGCTGGATACTTGATGACTGTGAACAGGTTCTAAGAAAAGCCTTAAAGACTATCTAGGACTTATCTTTTGCCCTGGCTCCCATCTCACTGGCTTCATTGCTGTCTCCTGCACCCTCTCAGCACAAAGCCTCTCCCAGCTGTTTCTCTCCCCACCTCAAGTCTTCAGCCATGCCACTCCTAGAGTGAAGTCTGTCAGCAGAAGCACACTTCCAACCAGGACCATCTTTCCCTACTACTCTCCCCCAATCTGATGTTCCTTCAGTTCTAAAGCCCTTCGAACAGCAGACACTAAAGTAACTTCTCCAGTTTTTTTTTTTTTTTTTCTCATTCTTCACTTTGCTCTATGTTGGTGGCCTGATCTAGAATATAGCCCAACTCTCCCGGAAGTGTTCAAAAGCTATGTGTTAGAGGAAAATATTAAGACAAGCCAAAAGTGCCAGTCCTCCAAAACACAGTCCCATCTGGAATCTAAAAGGTGGCTTTGGTGCTGTATGGTGATGGTATAGACTTTTAATCCCAGCACTCAAGAGTCAGAGGCAGGCAGATCTCTGAGAGAGTTTGAGGACTGCCTGGGTCTACATGGCAAAATCCTGTTTCAAAAATTTTAAAAAGTGGCTTTGGCTTTGGCTTTGGTTATGAATACCAAGAGAGGGAGCAGACTTTTAGTCTGGAATAGGCCCTGAGCTAGCTACTTAAAGACCATTACTTTGATCATATATGCTCCAGGCTGAGGGCTAGAGCAGTGCTTTGCCTGTCCTCCGGTCTTACAGCACAGGGAGTATGCAAATGTGACGTGGACAGATGGGTAAATGAGTTCCCAAATTCTTTTGACCTTTAAGTTTTCAAGAAAAAGTTACTCAAAAAGATAAATGAAATTTTTGCCTACTCTTGGTTATCTGGAGACTAGCACAAGAATAAAATCCAGGTTGTTTATTTAAAAAAAACTAAGTCTAGGAAAATAAGGTACGGTGGCACTGTGCTTTCTTCCACACCTTCCTAGATATTTCCTTGTTCAGGATGATTAAATCATAACAGACTGACTAGTTAAAACAATGCCACACCCCTAAAATCAACATACACTTTCACTTAGGGGAAATGTTCACTTTATTAGATGATTACTCTTTACAAATCCTAAACCTTATATTTTAGTGAGACATTCCTTTCAATAAAGTCAGTGTAGTTGGAAACAGTGCTGTGAACAACAAGCTTCATATTATCTAATGCTGTCTTACAGAACATCAGTTCTCATTTCGAGCTTGATACTAGGATATAGATTTTATGACAACTTGGCAGTTCATTTCAGTGTTGGCTAATTTTGAAAAGCAAATAGAACTTATGGACATATAGCTTCATGAAGTTGACCAATATACTTGTGTCTGTTTTGCCTCAAATATAAGAGAATATACAAAGACAAGAAAATTACTTTGTGATCACTAGTTAGTCAATAATGACAAGTCAGTGTGATCTGGGTGTTCAACTTAGTACCTCATTTATTCCACTTTCAACACATACCAACCATGTAACTCAGTTTTCCTAAGAGACTTTGTAAGACATGTCTACTGTCTGTTTGGACATTGACCCCCAGAGTAAATGTCAACTCTCACAAAATTAGACCTTTCACCAAACTAAAAGCATTATGGGGCATTTATTGTCAATGTCTCTGATCACCTTACATAACTTGATAAGACCCTACTGTAGAAGATACGATATACCTGAGTATACATTGAGAAATCAAATTGGCACTCACTTGGAAGCTTCATCCCTACTGGCTCGTTTTCATAGTTCTGGAAGGTGCTGTGCACGCTACCAGAGAAGAAAAGTAGTCATCAATCTTACCCAGCTATGAACCCTGCAAGCTATAGTAACAACTGGCCTAGTAAGATAAGCCCACTGGGGCAGTAGTGGCATGAATGTTACAGGAGTATCCAACCACTTTATGATTATATTTAACTTCCACTCCACATTTAATACCATTATTAGGGCTAAGAACCTGTGGCTAGACAGACTACAGACTACAGGAGAGAACATAATACTACTACTCTGATATATGCCATAGTATTAAACTGACTTCTAATGAATCATCATTATACTCATGAATTAGTGCATTTTCAACCCTCATCAGAGAAGCTTCTTTTTGCAGTAGATGATGAGTAACACAGAAAAGCCACAACTGGTCAAAGTGTAGAGACTAAGACTGAAGAATGCTCAGCCCTAAATAAATGAGACATCTCACATCACATCCCGTTTTCCCCAAGGCTCAAAGATCACTGGGAAAGAGCGGGGCAGAAAGATTATAAGAGTCATAGATGACCACAAGGAAAAAGTGTTTTCTAGGTACAACAGGGTATTTGCACATATGAATTCACAATAATTCACACCATACAAATCCAAGCACTAGCTTAGTAGCTATTGGTAACTGATAGCTCCTAGGAGAGGAAGAGTCAGTTCTCCTTAAGGATGTGGCCCCTGGATGGTTGACTATACTTCAGTGCAAGGCCATACATCTAAGAGTGCATAAGCAACACAAACTGGGCTTGGTGGGTTTAAAAACCAGACAGCATAGAGTACAGGGGGCTGGATTTGGGAGTTCAGAGAGGGAGCTGAATATAATCAACACACATATATGAAATTCTCAAAGGACTAATTAAAAATGCAAATAAAAAATGAAATTTTAAAAATGTTCTTTCCATGAGGAGAAAAAAAAGAACTTCTCAGTAAAAACAGTTAATTGTCTCATGTTAGCTCAGCTGCTCAGCCACTTGGATGGGTACTCACTCAGCAAATATTCAAGCAGTCAGTAACTTCACTGGCATTTGTACTAATCTTGGTATACATTAACTGCATGATAGTCAACAATCTCTTCAATAGTCACTGTACTATTTACAAAGGTGTACTATTTACACTGTTGGGGAAGCTGGCTGGCAGATAGTGAACAATTCTCTTTGGCACCTATCCTGTGCTAGCCAAATCAGGATGACTTTTTATTGAGTGCTAGGCATCAAATCCCTTCAGTCCCCTCCAGCATGTGATCCTCTCAAGACCATTACAGCAGAGTTTATCTACTCATCCTTGTCTTCCAACAATCTATGGACTGCATGTAGTACAAAGTGATGTTCTAGACAGGAAAAATAAAATATGGTCTTTACTGTTACCTGGATAAATACACAAATTATTTGTATGCAAAGCAGAGCAAGATGCTATAGGAGGAATATACAATGTTAACACTATTTATCATTGACAGTTCTATGAAGATGGAAACCATTAAACACTTGATAGACATGGCATTTATGCCATGACTGATTCCTGAATAGTGAAGACTGTACTGTGCACAGAATGGGGAGGGATCATTCAAGAAAAGGTAGAATGTGGGTCAAGTTATGAGAGAAATACTACACATGCTCAAAAACCTGGGAAGTGACCTTGAAGGATACTGCAGTTAACCAGATAATATATATGGCAGGGCTAAATGAACTGGAGGTACTAGCAATGGGGACAGAAAGAAAAGACTGGGTAGAAGAGATAGTCTGGGCTAGGATAGAGGGAGCTTCTAGTTGCAAAGGAAGGAATAGAGTCGAGCAACTGCCTGAAGCTGACATTCTTGGTGAGCAGAAAAATAGGGGAGAATGTGCGAGGTGGAACCAGTGTTAAAGAATGGCACTTTATCCAGCCCTTTACAGTGAGGTTCTTATGAAATGTCAACAGCAAACACACTTTAATGGTTTTTAGCATTGCAAGTCAAGAAAGATCAAGTCTTAGATCACAATGGAATCTCATTTGTGAGAATACTCCTGCTGCAATATAATCCTAGAATCTATCTCTGAACTGTCTGTCACTGGGAGAATCATACTTCAAAGTTCAAATGGGTGAAACCCAAGAGTCAAACAGCAAATTCGGTGACCCACTTGGCTCATATACATCTCAAGAGCTCCTCCTCCTTTACAGTGTGACTTGTAGTCATCCTTCTGTCTTATTCCATTTTCTTTTTATTCAAGAAAATTTCCAAATTGCTGACATAATAGTTAAACAACTAAAGCCATTAGTCATGGCCAAAAGCAAGAGCCTGATTACAACCTGGAATAAAATCTTGGTGGTTTCATCTTGAGCTTTTATACATTATTCTATTTTTTCCTACTACCAATAAGTTAATATATTGCAATCTTCTCCCAATATAATTTTGTCAGGCTACAAGTCCCTCCACCATTTCTCCAGAGTGAGTCTAAACACAAGATTAAAGCATCTCGTCATGTACTATGATATGATGTGATTCAATGTTCAACTGTCCAGAGTATTTGTTGCCCTGTGTACTCTTGCCAGAAATAAGTGCAGAGCAGCTTCAGCCATCTCGTGTTCCTGGCAATGTTTAAGGTTGAAAGAGCCCCTTTGCCAACTGACATGTCCAATTTTGCAATGTCACTTCTTAAATGTCACAATTCCCAGCATACCCATGAAAGAGCAAAATGAAGGGACACTCTGGGACCACACAAGTGCTGCTTCATAAGAGCCAAATGAAAACCCAGAATTCTGCTTGCCTGAAGGGTCTCTGAGTCTCAAAGAAAATACGAGAGTGGCTATGGAAAGGAGAAAACTCATTATAAATGTCATAAGATACACAAAAAGACTATAAATAGCAAAGCAACTTGAAAATGCTAAGAAAGTCAATTGAAGGTAACTTCTTTTGCAATTCCCCATGGCCTAGGGTTTCTCTATAATACTCACCCAGGGATCGTGAATAGAAAGTAAATGCCATGGTGTCTTTTATCTGGTTTTTGAAAGTATCATTTCATGATTAGTAATAGTTTTAAAGTTTCCTGCCCCCAAAGCCTGTCATTCTCCATGTTTCAGCAAGATACAGAAACTACCCAAACCACATCCCTTGGATATTTTTGTAAGACTCTCACCAGAGGTCACCACTAGAATAACACTGAACATATGGCTATCAAAGAAAGTCTCTATGATGGCCATATCAGACTTTAAAACAAACCAAAACCCAGAGCTTGCATTCAGATGAGAAACAACGCGCAAAGTGGACCAAGGCAATAAGAATCCAGAAAAAGTTCAGAAGAAAATATATAATATAAATACAGATCCTCAGATCAAGGGAAAATAAATGTCTTATGAGTCTGACATGCTACTGGCAGGGATAAATCTTTGTCATATTTTAGGTGTTAAAATTCTCTCCTAGTCTATTTCTACCAGCCACTTGTGGTATATCTATTTTATTTCCATGTTGCCATGTGCCATGATTCAAAACACCCTTTCAGTCAGTCCAGGTCCTGGCACTCACTAAGTCCACCTGTTCTGTGCCTTTCAGCTTCTGAGAGATGTTAGAGGGCTAAGCATTCTCTGGCCTTAGTCTACCACTCCCCCAGCTGATTGATATCCTAAAATGGAAGAAGAGCGGGGCAAATCAAGTACTCATGCCTTCCCTCTTTCTTTGGTAGTGGGGTTGGAATCCAGAGCCCTGAACATGCTGGGCAAGCACTGTACCACTGAGCCACAACCCTATCCCTCAGTCTTTATTCTTAGCGCTCACAATTATGATTAACTATCTTGATTAGAAAGAGACCCTAGTTCTTCCGGAGTCTTCCTTTCTGGTGTGAAATATTTAGAGTAGCTATATATATGTGTGTATATATATCCTTTTTATCTTTTTATTATAAGACTATGGTGAATATTTATACTATGAATCCTTCATTTCAAACCAAACAGAGCATAGCTGTTGAAATGACTTGTTGAAGCTGACAATAGCCATGCATGGTTAAGTAGAGTTTGCTCAAAAGAGAATCTGAATGTAATATGGCGGGGGTACGAGGACAATAGGAAGAAAGACCGAGAAGTGATCTGGATATCACTCAGGGAGTCTCTATTTGGTTAGGTGCTGGAGTTAAGTATTTTGATAATAGAGCCACTCTGGATTTGTGGCAAACTGAAAATTCACAGAGGGCTAAAGCTCACTTGGTTTCTATCTGTCTACAAGTATCTCAATCTAGACTCCACCCAAGAGTACTTACAGGCGCCTCCAAGAGAGTGGCAGCCCACAGAGACTCACTTTGAGAGCAAACAAGAATGACTTTCTGTGGAAAGAGCTAGTCTTCTGTGCTAGGCACTGACTACTTTGTGAAAACTGACCTGGTGATCTTGGTGCGTGGTCTACCAACAGATAACTGCCCCCATGGGTAGTTAGCCTTCCCCTGAAAGTCAGTCTGTATGATGAGAAGATAGATTTTGGAAGAACTGGGATATATCATGTGCCAAGTCTGGGGATGTTTTCATTTGCATAGTGTTTCATATCATATTGAAAATGATTTCCAATACAAGGCACTGTTTCTTGTACCCAATCAAGAAAATTCCAACAAGGTCTTTACTCATAGCACAAAAATCTAGGGATAAAGTTTATAGTAAATGATGATCATAGTCCCTTATCTTTTTAAATTATCAATGGAGATGAATCTGGGTCAGTCATCCTGAGCTGGGCATGAAACATGGTGGATTCTCTCATGCCACAGCAAGAGTCTAATAGACAAGACCATAACCTCTGGCTGACTTCGAAGTGGTAGTTAACACTGAGCTACATGATAAAAAAGACTAAGTTGAAGGGGGAAGCAGAGGTTCTACCAGAACCACTGACAAGAACGAAAGTGAGTAGTTTCGAGTCTCACAGAGTCAAGCAATGTGTTCTCTATGGCAGTTAGCAAGTACCCTGAAAAGAATGAGACTGCAGGGACCAGCAAACAAGCCTCATAGAATGGAGGGCAGTAGAGCTGGAGATAGAACTTAGCAGTCAGTACAGCACAGACCTATACATGGGCAAGGCCCTGGGTACAGTCCATTAGAACATCCCCCAAAGGATCTTAACTAGGTTTCCATGTAGCAGGAGCTAGAAAAGGACGTACACTTGGTAAAACTGCCACATTAAGCTTAATTTCAGCTCATCTTGTTTTCTAAACTTATATATATGAATGCTTTTCCTGCATGTATGTTATGTCTGTCTATCATGTGCTTGTACGATACCTGTGAAAGTCAGAATATGCCATCAGAACACCTAAAACCACAGTTACAGACAGTTGAGAACTACCATGTGGGACAGTTTAGAACCACCATGTGGATGCTAGGAACAAAACCCAGGTCTTCTGTGAAAGCAGCAAATACTCTCAACCTAAGAATCACCTCTCCAGACCCACTTCATGTTTATTTTTAAATAGTGTAACAATAAAAAGAACAAATTTGTGACATGTGTACCTAATGTACATAAATCCAGGTTGCTTAAAATATAAAAAAATGAGACAAAGTAATTAATAGTACTTATTCTACTGTGTTCATGAACTTGAAATAGTGGTGTGACTTGCATATAACTTTTTAAATCCCTCCATAAAAAATTCAAGGTTTAATTTTACATGAGATTGGTTCAACAATTAATATCATCTTGAAGATAAATAATTGTGATTTTCTCCAAATTTAACATGCATGTACTGATTTTATAAAGTTCAGGTGAACACAGTGCAGGGGCTAATAGAATGTTCTCTGGAGCCACAATGTCTAGAGGAGAGTTCTACCTCTATCACTCTCCGACTCTATGACGTGGGAAAAAATATTTATCTGCTTTCTCTGTAATTTAACTTGCTCATTTGCAAAATGGAAATAATAATAGTGCCTATGTGATCTTATTCTGATGAAGACCTATAAAATATTATTCTTATGAAAAATGAAGCATATTTATAACTCAAGGGAGTGACTGACACACAGTAATCAGTATATACTATTTATTTAACGACACTGCAAAAATGTAGCTGTCCCAAACATCAGCTTCCTGCAAGTAGAATTTATTAAGTTCACCAGTTCACAGGAGGTATGTGGAAAGGAGATAAGAGCTCAGGATCTTGGCCAAGAGCCCAGTTTGAAAAACCATGGGCCTGAGAATAACTGGAGAACTTGGAACAAAGTTGAAAGTCCTCAGGACTCAGAGAAATGGATGCTGGAACAGAACAACCCTAAGGAGAGGGCTGCATAGCCAAGCATTAGCAAGAATGGCTTCTGAACAAATGAGGGAGAGCACATGAGAACAAAGCTCTTTGAATTCTCAAGGGAATGACTATTAGGTAGAAGGCACCTGCCTAGTCTAGGAGTTTGAGTGAGGGTCTTTCCTATATTTTTCCTACAAAAAGAACCCAATTAACAAAGCGGATAAGGAGGCCTTTCCTGCCTAGCGTTAACTGACTTGTGAGTATGAATGAATAAGGCCGACTAACTTTGCATCACATAAATTTCAGAACTTAAGTTGATTTCTCAGGACCAACAACAAAAAGAAGCTGCTCCATAGCCAGAAACCATCTCCAGAATGCAAATTACAATTGCATTCTGTAAGCTAATTTTCTATGAATTCCAGGGTTGTAGATATGAAAGACCTATTTTATTAAACTATGTATAGGACAGGCTCAGAAGTTCAGGTGAAATAGTTGCCTTGGATCACAGCTTGGGCAAGTACAGCAAGTCTTAAGGTCTCAAGTGTTAGAAATATGCATCATTTACCCTATACATGATCAAATACATATTGAAGTCAATCTCACATGTCTATGTCAAGATAAATTCTGAGTTAAAACACAAGAAGTATTTTCTAATTGACCTGTGGACAGGACAGATGAAATGGTAGCAATGGCCTTCTAGACAGCAATCCACAGTGAGCTAGTACCTAGAAAATAAGGTGGCTATGGGAAGACAATCGATATTGTCAGGCCTACGGAGATCACCCAAGACTCCTAAAGTAATCCTTTCTTTCCTTAAGCCCTATGACTCAGCTCACTCCAAGAGAACGCAAGGAAAGGGACAGGAACAATGTTCAGTCCCTGAGAAGTGTAAGATAGGGTCAGGTGATAGCTGTGGGATCAGCTTGGAGGAAAGGGCACACTGTTGTCAATGTCTTCCTAGACTCCTCTGCAAACTCCCATCACCTCGCTTGGGGAAGGCCTACAATCATAATGTCTCAACCCTGTGTCGTACTTCCACCAATCAGGAACTCATTTGGGTTAACAATATTCTTCTACAAACTGAAAAGACCATTGGTGAATGGTAGTAAAAGTAGCTGAAGGACATCAAATCTTCTAAGGTTATCAGAATAATATTTCTTGGGTGGAAACTAAGAAAACTGTGCATGGTTTTATATGTTCACAGTAATTGTTAAAGTTTCCAAGTTCCAGACCTCACCAAACTGATCTTTATGTACTCAGATAAAATACACCATAAAAAACACAGCATAAGAATCCACCCATTAAATATACATACTTCAATGTACCCATTAACATATTCATAGTTATACAACCATCCATACTATCTAACTCCAGAGCATGTTCACCACACCCAAAGAAGTCTGCCCTTCTAAGCAGTCACTCTTTTTTCTCCTCATGACCAGCATCCTTCCCACCCCAGGCCAGCCCCTAACAAGCACAAGCCTACTTCCTGCCTCTCTGCTGTCTCTTCAGGACACTTATACAAATGTGATCATATAATATGTGGTGTTCTGACTAGTTTTATGTCAACTTGACACAAGCTGAAGTCATCTGAGAAGAGGCAACCCAAATGAGAAAATGCCTCCATAAAAATCTAACTGGGCCATTTTCTTAATTTATGTTTGATGTGGGATGGCCCAGGCCACTGTGAGTGGTACCATCTCTGGGCAGGTGGTCTTGGGTTCTATAAAGAAAGTAGGCCGAGCAAGCCATAAGGAAGAAGGCAATAAGCAGCACCCTTTCATGGTCTCTGCATCAGCTCATACCTCCAAGTGCCTGCCCTGCTGGAGTTCCTATCCTCACTGCCTTTGATGATGAACTGCTATATGAAACTGTGAGTTAAATAAACCCTTTCCTCCACAAGTGGCTTTTGGTCAGGGTGTTTCATCACAGCAATAGTAACCCTAACTAAGACAAGTAGTATTCTGTGTCTGATATCTTTCACTATTTTTATTCCATTAGATATTTTCAAGGATGTTATAACATCAATTAATATTTTGTTTCACGGCTGAATGATCTTCCAGTGTATAGATGCACAATATATTGTTCAGCCACGTATTAGCTGATATATTTAAGTCATCCCTACTTTTTGGCTGGTATATGTAATGCTACTATTAACATTTTTTTGGTATAAGGATTTTTTTTAAATATATGCTTTTAAGTTTTCTTATTTTTATTTCCTTATTGGCTGGTATGTATACATGCAAGGGTCAGAGGTCAACCTGAGGGAGTTGGTTCTCTTCATGTATTAAAGTCAGATGGCCAGGCTTGGCATCAAGCACCTTTACCTGATGAGCCATTTCACCAGCCTTTACATTTGTAGTTTTTGAAAAGGAAACCAGAATCAAGCAGGGTGATGCACATTTTTAATCCCAGTGTTCAGGAGGCAAAGGCAGACAGATCTGTGAGTTTAAGGGTAGCCTGGTCTACATTGAAAGTTTCAGGGCAACCAGAGATACATAATAGCTTGACTTAAAAAAAAATGTGCAAGAGTATATAATGAAAAGTCTCCCTCCCATTGCATGTCACCAGATACTTCCGCTGGTGAACTCACAACCACTGGTACCATTGTTTCCCCTCCTTTTTTTTGGAGGGGGGGTATGTTTGAAACACAGTCACATCATGTATCCCAGGCTGGCCTTAAACTCATATTCCTCCTACCTCATCCTCCCGAGTGATGAAATTGCAGGCATGTATTCCCATGCCTAACTACCACTGTCTTCTGATGCGTTGAGACAGGCTAGGCAAGTAAGAAGTAGGTCGCTAAATATCATCTTTTTCACTCTGTGCAACAGTATGAATTTGAGAAGGAAATTGAGAGTGTCAACACGGGAGTGGTCGCAAGGAGGAGAGGGAGATATTACATATTTTAATTTTTTAAAGACAAAAGGTATTTTATTAAATATTCTGCTCTTTACCTTGCCTTTTCTAATTATTCTGGTAAGAATTATATTTACGGGGCTGGAGAGATGGCTCAGAGGTTAAGCGCATCGACTGTTCTTCCAGAGGACCTGAGTTCAATTCCCAGCAAAACCACATGGTGGCTCACAACCATCTATGATGAGGTCTGGTGCCCTCTTCTGTAAAACTGTATGCATAATAAATAAATAAATCTTTAAAAAAAAAAAGAATTATATTTACATTTAGGGAAATGTCCATGTCAATACATAAAGAGCTTCCCCCTTTTTAAAATGTATATACATGTGTATATGGCTATACCACAACTGAGTAGATAAGTCCATTGTTTACAGATATTTATTTCTAGTGTATTCTTATGACAAACAATGCTGTGAGAAAAATGTGTTCTTAAAATATGGGGTGTATCACCTAAAACTGTAGTGAGTGGAGAAGAGTTGGCTGCACTAAAGGGATGGGAAAGAGGCGAATGCCTTTGATTCCAGCACTTGGGACGCAGAGGCAGGCGGATCTCAAAGCCAGCCTGATCTACAGAGTGAGCTTCAGGATAGCCAGGGTTACACAGAGAAACCCTGTTTCAAAAAACCAAAAGGAAAAAAAAAAACAAATGGCAATATCAAATGGAGCAGGTGGCTCCCAAAGTTGAGTGACCTGGCAGGTTAGCTCTGTGCCTATAGAGAAGATGCCATCTAGACATTTTATGCCAACTATGCTAACATCACCTTTAACTAATAAGCCACCAAAAAGAGCAAGTGGCTTTTGATCCCAAGTCTGCACACTTTACAGTTAATCAACGAGCCTTGCCTTTGTGTAGGATCTATTTCTCATTCAAGAGGGTTCCTTTGTGTTTAGTAAGTCTTTTGGCTTAAAAATCTCTAAAAGTACTTGGTTTCCAAATGTTCATGTTGTTTTCTTTGTCTATTAAAAAGAAAAGGTGACCTCCCAGCTGGGGATTATAATGGGAGCAACCTGAGCGGGGCATAAGTCCTTCTGGGATAAGACTGAAGACATATCACTGATGCATACTACCAAAAAAGTGCACAACTCTGACTCACAGGTCTGACCTTAAAACTGCATACTGGGAAAACAAAGTAACAGCCTTGCTCATTACGTAAGTCTGTAATGGAACCTTCAACTATATCTCATCAGAAATTTTTCAATTCAGCCTGCAACTGTTCCTACTCCAAAGCCAAACAGTACCTTGACTCCTAAAGTCTCAAAGTTCAGTCCTTTCTGAAACAGACATTTGCTTTTTAAAAGATCACATAAGTAACTAAAAGAAGGGATGGAAGGTCCTTGACTATATGTGACTCATTAACCCATTTCCACAGACACACAAGGAAAGGAAACGTCACCAGCCCCTTTACTCTAATTTCACAGCAAACATTACAAAATATTAACTGTGGGATGCAAGAGAAGGATGATGTTTATAAATCAGTGTAACCTAAATGGGATGATCAAAACACCTCCCTGCCAAGGCTCAGAGATCTGTGAGAAGAGTAGATGGATGAACCAGAGAGGGTCAGTGACTCTGAGGGAAGTGTTTTAAAAGTATTTTTGCTAGATGTTGATAAGGAGTGCTGCAGCAAATCAGGACTATGGAAGTATAGAAAAACCTCATTACTCTTATTTCCCTCCAAAGTATCTCCCCATGTAATGCCACAACACATACTTCAGCCTATATAAATTATCATTTTGGATCAGGAACTTGTAAAAAAGACAAGTTCACAAATCATTTAAGCAAGGGTTGATGGTAAACACCTATAATCTCAGCACTTGGAAGCCTGAGGCAGGAGTGTTACCAATTTCAAGGACAGCTTAGTATACACAGCAAGTAACAGGCAAGCTCAGACTGTCTCAAAAAACAAACAAAAATCTATGTAAATTTTAGTATATTAGATTGAGGTAACATGACTGAACTTAAATTCATTTTAAGTATTTATTTAACAAAATTAAGAGTAATGAGCATTTTTTGTGGCTTTAATGTATTGTACCTAGAGGAGAGGAGAGACACCAGTCTTGAAATCAATTTCTCCACAACTGGGATGATCCAACTATCAAGTTATTTACCAGAAAACTAATTTACTTTCATCAATGAAATGGGGGATATTAATAGCTGTCCTGCTTTCCCTATAGAATTATTTTAGTAAATGGTATGTGTCCAATATTATGTATCTAATATCAATACATAAGTTAATCAGGCTTTGTTTTAAGTAGATTTTCTCATTTTTACATGACTCATACATATCACTTGGCATAAAAACTTGAGGTAGATCATTGTGAAAAGACCAAAAATCTCTGTGTTAAGACTTCTCTCCCTCATGTCCGTCAAACTTTCAAGTCCATTGGATTTAGAAAATAGTCATGTAGATTTTTGAGTTTCACACAGTTGAACTAGCCCAATCCTCTTGCACTTAGATAACACCTGAGTCTTCACAAATGCACAAGTAAATGGGAACATATGTATAAAAGCAAGCTCACACAATTGTGGTTCTTTGCTTTGATGTACAAATCAAAGCACTCTCCTCTACATACTTGTATAGGGTACTTTTAGCTGATTTAAGTAATTGACATGGTCCAGCCTTCATTTTTTACAAAGAAAATAACTTGGAAAGACATCAACAAGTGAAGAAGTATAACTAAAGTTAGTTGTAAGACTTTTATTTGGGGGAAGTGGCAATAAAAGAAGGAACACTTCTGTTCTCTGTTGTTTAAAAGGGCTGGAGCTTTAGTAACGACTTGAAGAAGTGATTAATCCCTCTGTAACATAGCCAGGACAGAGTTTATTTTCCTACTGTTATGATGGTAACTTAGAACACACAGAACAACAATATCAAATATCAATTCCCTCCAGAGATGTAACTTTCTAAATGTAGTAATTAGTAATTTGTCAAGATTGTCATTAGGTACACAAACAGATCCTCACTACCCAGCAATGAGAACTTCTGTGCCTCATTCTATGTTAAATCCTCAGATGCTAGGAGATGTAAACCAGGTCCTCCTTTAATGGACCAGCAATACAGGTGTTACAGATGGATGAACCAAGACATTAGATTAAGTGTCTTGCCTTAAGAGAAGGGGGTGAGGTCAAACTAAGAATAGAAGCTCAGGAACTGTCACCTGTTAGAAGCATAAACCAGAAAGCTTTCCACCTTCCTACAAGCCACAGTCACAGTGTAATCAAGTTTTAAATACTTTAAATGTGTGTCTTATAGTTCATGTCATTAATTTTCTCAATTTGTTTGTGGAAATATCACTGAATTAAGGGTGGTACTGTACATATAAACTATAATTTCTATATAAACTTTTATTGGTAAAGGTAAATGTGATTTGAAAGTTTAATGTGCACACCTAAATTCTAATGAAATCTTTCATACATTTGACCTATAACAGAAACTAGATATAGCTTAAAATCCAACTTTTACACTATATACAGTAAATCAGTTTTATTATGGGTGATTATGAAGCCATCACAGGACAAGTCAGTCACATTCCGAGATCAAAGGGCAAGTCCGTGGTAGATAAATCAAAAATGCTGCAACCTAATAGCCTCTCTCAAGACCAAAGTGCACATTATCCCACCATGCCAATGAATTTTTACAGGCAGGGTCATGTGTCTGCCTGAAGCAGTTGGTCAAGTTTATATAGCTCTTTATATATACTTCTTTTAAAGTCATTCTCTCCTAACACAACAGAAATCTATGTCTCAACCCAAGCAAGAGCAGCCAAAACCAAAGTGGAAAACAGAAGATTATCTCATACATGAGTAGGGAAAGCTGTTTAGAAATGCTCCTAAGGCTCTTCCTGCCAGCTACCTCAAGAGTGCTAATGAAGACTTCCAGAAGGAAACTTGCCCATTGAGCCTCATGGGCCAATTTGGGGGACACAATGAAGACAGCTACACAGCTTTGAGGAATAGAGGGAGAGTTCTCTGCATAAATAGGTACAAAAGCCACGCACCAGACCCTTCCATGTCCATCCCACATGCTCTGCTCAAACTGTACTGAGTGTCGGTTTTCTAATTCGCACTTAACACTTTGACTTAAGACCAGGGCTTGGGACTGACTCCAGCACACACCATTTAGCTGCTCTCCTACCTTCCAAATGCAACAGGGAAGGTGAGAGGACCAACATTTGATGACAACTCTTAAGGACGATCCCGCCTATTTAAAAGAAGTTATCTGGCTTCTCACTGCTGAAAATAAAACTCCAAGTACAAAAAAAGTATATCCTGCTTTAATAAGAAATCAGCAGAGTCTGGGTCACAGAAAGAGTTGAAGTTCTAAAATGAGCCAGCTGCCCTCCCTGCAACTCTATTCCAAAGTTCCAGAAAACTATTACTTTTAAAAGTAAAATTGAGGAATTTATCTTACATCTTTCTTTTATAGCATGCTATGCCAATTTAGGCAGTGTTCAAAAAGCTACACTTTTGAGTGTATAAAATATATGGAATTAACTGCCAGAGAAATCTACTAGATTTGCATTGAAATTACATCCTCAAGTAAAACAGACTGGCCTATGGACAGACACACTATAACAAACAGAACAAAGTGTTGCTTGCTGGCATACTGCATATGAGAAACAAAAAAGTGCTCACTGAAAAACTTCAACTTTGAAAATGTTCACAAGTAATTGTTGGTAGGTAGAGGTTTATGAGTATATAGTTTTGGGGATGCAGTTGGTAAAGCACTTGCTTCGCATGCACAAGATCCTGGATGCAATCCCCAGCACCGCATAAAACTACCAGTGTTGCCACACACTTGTAAACCCAGCACTAGGTAGGTAAAGGCCAGGACTAGAAGCTCAAGGTCATCCTTAACACTTAACTACATGGGTGAAAGCAAGACTGGGCTATGAGACTTCTCTTAATAATAATAAAAAGGTGGGGAAGTAAAATATAGATATGGGAAAACTGTGAAAACTTGATTGCATGTCTACACAAGCAGACAGTTGTTTCCTAAAGGTATTTAAGACTCTGGGCAAGTGTCCAGAACGGAACGGAGTATAGTGAGTAGCACTGCCTCCAAATGAAAGAACTCTGCCTAACTCATTTGAAGGTTTTACTGGCACAATTAGAGAATCCCTAAAAGTTTCATACTGAACACTGCACCCATGCCTTTTTAGACTTTTAATAAAGGTTCCTAATCTATTCATAGCTCCATATGAGGGATGATGGTGGAGCCAGCCACCAACTTCTTAACTGTACATCCCCCTTTATGGCTGTTTCAAATTTAAAGTGTATACTCATCCTTTCCCAGATTCCTGAAGGCACTAGAAAAAACTAAATATAACAGAAGGGTAAGTGTTCGCTGTAACTGGAAACCCAAATGTAACATCAGCTCTCACAGGCCAATACCTTAACACCAATGGCTTTAGTGTAATGGCCTTTCTAAAGACCTTTTGTCGTTAGTCTCCCAACAGAAATGCTACACTGACATTGATGGATGACTGATAAGTGCTAGTCAAAAAGTTTTTTAAGTTGACATTAATATCCTTTACTTATTTTAAGTTAATTAGTAATGTTCCCTCCAAATCCTAAAATGTAATATAAAACTCAACTGATGTGTCTGTTCTTTTAAGTTTTAAAAAATAGAATAATTTTTTTAAATGTAAGTCAACTATTGGTTCAACCTCTAAGACACGTATGTAAATTTCAGAGTTCTGTGGACTCTAATGTAAAACTCATCAGACTAAAATGATTTTTCTGTACTCTTAGTACTTATTAAATACATGGAGTTTGGATACCATAAACCCTAACCATACTGCAGACTTCATAGAAAAAGTCATACACACTAGCAAATAACTTCCTTATTTGACTTCCAGTTAGGTACTAACTCTACTCCCCCCACACACACACACACATTGTGATACCCTCTTCCATCCCAGCTATATGGTTTCAGTCATATAAAATAACTCCGAACTGTATTGACTACGCTGGCCTTCCAAAACTCAATAGCACAAAAATGTGATCATGAAATGTGGTGGAAAAGTGAATAGTGTGTGTCAAAATGGAAGCCATGAAATGAAATATATACCAGCTTGTTTGGGATTAAATCATCCAAAAATTTAAGACAGATGATAATAAGCCAAATGTAGTAAAAAGGTTTAATTAGAGGAGCCAGGTGATATGAACTAGTGTTCACTGTTAGAATTCTCAACTTTTCTCTCTGAACAACCTAATATAACTAATGGGGGTCGTGCTATGCTATAATTGATAAAAAGGGACTGTTCCATGCAGAGAAATGTACAATAGTGTCAATAATGTGGCTACCGGAGGAAAAGGGAGTAAAACAAAGATACTGAGATTTTTCTGTGTGACACCAGGTAATGCCATCATTAGTAAGTGATGCAATGCTTTTCATTCAATTCATTTTATCACTAGTCAATGTCTATCCAGACCCTGGAACTCCCTAGATAATAAGTAATGTACAGAAACTAAAGAACTACCAAGAGTGTTGCTCTCTGGGAGCTTCCAGTTTCCTGTGGAAATATGAATGCAAACTAAGATGGTAAATCTCAATAAAATTCTTTATTCTTTATGACTTAGACAGTTCTAGTGGGAAAAAATGGGAAACACACAGGAGGGGGTCAAGAGTCAGGTCAAGAACCCAAGTAGTTTATAGAGTGAGACAATGCAGAAGACAGGGCTGGGAACATGCACTGGATTAAAAAATACTGGAGCATTCTGTTCTGTCACCCAGTTCAAACCTGTCACATGAGCCAATGTAAAGGATGGAATACATTGTCTCCACTTAGTCTTAAGTTGAAGCATTAAAAGGAGCAAAGGGGGACTGGAGAGATGGCTCAGAGTAAAAGCACTGTCTGTTCTTCCAGAGGTCCTGAGTTCAATTCCCAGCAACCACATGGTGGCTCACAACCATCTATGATGACATCTGTATACTCTATACATACTAAATAAATAAATTTTAAAAATGGAGCAAAGGACACCATTAGGTAAGAGCACTGATTGTTCTTCCAAAAGACCTGAGTTAAAATTCCCAGAACCCACGTGGCAGCTAACAAGTGTCTCCAGTTCCAGGGAGTCTGACGCCCTCTTCTGGCCTTTGTGGGCAAAAGCTACACAGACATACATGCAGGCAAAATACCACACCCAAGAATAGCCATCACACCAACACACATAAGGAATTTTTAAAAGGCAAAATAGATTATGAATATCCTAGCCAGTAAACACTAACAATTATGTATGTAAATGCTCACTATAATTCACAAAAATCTCTACTAGTTCTAGAAAAGAAACCTATGAAATACCTGCAAAAAATTATTTAGGATCTTGAACAATGTAGAGAAATAGTTATATCATATATACAAATCTCATAGTTTAAGAAATACCAAAAAACTAAATGAAGACCACAAATAAACACTAAACTACTTATGCACCATAACTTTTATCTTCAGGTAAAAAAATAGTTTAAGAAACTATTCAACAGTTGGATATCCTCTGTGAGAGATGGTCTATACTGTGTGAAATTATCTAGCTAACAGGACAGCAGAATGTGGCTACTCTTCTCAATGAATTCTATAGAGTTCATCCACTTCCCCTTAAATTGGCTTCATTCTTAGTGTTGTTTTAAGCAAAGTTGAAATATTACCAATGAAAGAAGTAATGAAACACACATAACAATTATCAGTACATTACACTGGGCTTTCAATGTGTGACATAAAACTAATAGGATAATAATGATAATGAAGATGGCAGAAGTATTGCTCATTTTTAGTGTTACCAAGTGCTTCTGGCCTCAATCAGCAATTTCTCTAAAAGCTTTGACCTCAGATATGCTTCCCATGATGGCCAGAACACAATCTATAAGATGTACCTAAGGATCTAACCTAATATATTTTCTGAGTTCATAGTTGGTTATAAGATATGTGAGTCAAGGTTTCAACTTCAGAAACTAACGAGTATCCAACACTCATCTCACAAGTGTGGATCTTTCCCAAGTGTGCATCTGTTGCTGCTTCTCAAGGCTTTGACCTATTAATAGAAGACACGGTGATAGACAAGATCTTAAAACAATCTCCATGTCTATGGAAACTTTATGATATCTCAGATGAAGTTTTTGTTTTTTACCAATTCATACTGGACCTGAGTTGAACTTGATGATAGATCTGAAGTCTAATTTTATGCTTGCAGATCAAGGTCAGAATAATATGGGCTGCTTGCCTTGCCACATCCTTTGTTGAAAATCTCCTTAGTCATTTTCTGATTCCTGTGTTTGGGTTTTAAGGAAAATTCACATCTGAGCTTGTTCTTAGAGAATGTGAGAGGACTTAAACTATTTTATGTCTATACATGAGTAGGGCTGGAGAGATGGCTCAGTGGTTAAGAGCACTGACTGTTCTTCTGGAGGACCTGAGTTTGATTCCCAGCAACAACTGTCTGTAATTCCAAGATCTGATACCCTTACACAGTTATACAGCTAGGAAAAACACCAATTCACATAAAATAAAAATAAAAGTTTAAAAAAAAACAGACATGAGTAGACCAATACACTATGAACTAGACTTAACTACTGTAATATAGTCTGACTTTATTTTGGATAAATTATTGCATTTCTTCAAATTGGAATGCCTATGAAATGTTCTGCAACCATACAAGAGACTAAAAAGTGCTATATGACATTTAAACCAATTGAGGTCCAACATGGCTTGACACCAGCTTCCTCAGACAGATACTCTGTCTTTATTCACATGAGTCAGGTACAGATGAAATGATGGATTTGAATGTCAGTATCCAAAGATGACTTCTATGGGAATTCTGGTCAAACTAAACATCTCTTATGGACTTCTATGGTGAAGTTTAACACATTTAAATTCTGAGATATAGTCTGAACTCTGCAGCATTTTGTTTTGTTTTGTTTTTTCAAGACAGGGTTTTTTGTATGTAACAGTTCCTGGATGTCCTGGAACTTGCTTTGTATACCAGACTGGCCTCGAACTCACAGAGATCTGCCTGCCTCTGCCTCCCAAGAGCTGGGTCTAATGGTATGTGCCACCACTGCCTGGCTTTCATAGCATGTCTATGGGTGATTCTGTCCTCTAATATTCCAGACTGATTTTATTAACATTTATGAGCATGCAAATTTATAATCCTATAATGAGTAAGAGATACTATAAAAAATAATCAATGTATAATCAATGTTCCCTTTGATTTAATATCCTTACAATAAGCTCTCTTATTAATTGTTCACAAGGACTGTTCATTCACAAAGACTAAATAATACTTTATTTCACCAAAAAGAAAATTACTCTTAGGACACCAGCACTACTGAATACATGTGCCTACTGTTAAATGTGATGTGTATTCTGACTGAAGACTGAAATGAAAGATTCTGGGGCTGCCAAGATAACTTAGCAGTTAAAAACACTGGCTGATCTTGAGGAACTGAGTTCAGTTCCCAGAATTCACATAGCAATTCACAGTCTGTTAACTTTAGTACCAGGAGATAGCAAACAGTCATCCACAAATTTAAAAAAAAAAAAAAAAAACAAAACAATTTTAAAATAGAAAAAAAAAAAAAACGGGCTAGAAAGATGGCTCAGCCGTTAAGAACACTGACTGTTCTTCCAGAGGACCTGAGTTTGATTCCCAACATCAACATGGCAGCTAACAACTGTCTGTAATTCTAAGATCTGACACCCTTACACAGTTATACATGCAGGCAAAACACCAATTCACATACAAAAAATAAAAATAAATATTAAAAAATTTAAAAAAAAAACAGAGTCTAGACAGACCCTTTTTGGGAGTCTGATTAAGGCTCCTATAAGAAAAGTGTATTTCTGGGCTGGAGAGATGGCTCAGCAGTTGAGAGCACTGACTATTCTTCCAGAGGACCTGAGTTTGATTCTCAGCATCTACGTGGCAGATAACAACTGTCTGTAATTCAAAGATCTGACACTCTTGCACAGTTATACATGCAGGCAGAACACCAATTCACATAAAAAAATAAAAAATTATTAAAAAAGAAAAATGTATTTCTTTCCTCAAGTAAAAATGAATTCCTTTTCACAAAAAGACTGGGGAAAGTTAGGAGATGTTACAAAAGGTCAAAATTAAGTCCATTAGATCCCATACTCAAATTTAGTCACCATAGAGACAGGGGAGATAAATAAACCAGTAACCTTAACAAACATGCTGCACCTTTGCCAGACATATCACTGACTTAGCAGTATTTTTACTTAAGTATCTTTTAGTCTAAACATAACTTACTGTGAAGACTTCAAAACCAAACAGAACTAGACCCAAAAGAAATATGAATTGCTCATTCAAGCAAAGGGCAAGCAAGAGAGTCAAGAGTCACTCCCTCCCACCAATGTGCTCTCCATTCCCCTTGAAAAAATGATTGCAACATGAAGCTCTAGAGGCAATGACATATGGGGAAAATATGTGGTGCCAAAGCCAGAGGAAACCATGTCAAAAAAGAAAAACAGACATGAAGTAACTGACCTAATTAAAAGAAAAATCAGTACATCTGAATAGAGAGCACAGCTGAAGGAAAGGGGCACTGGAAAAAGACTATTAGCCTTAAAGTGAATTTTGCAGGCTTCTGCAAAGAAATGGAGATGATAAGCTACATACTGCCCTCTGTTTAGAACATAATGAAGATTCTTCTTCAGGGTATACTGGACCTTTAGACATGCCTGGTACTGACCCACATCAAGAAGCTCCAAAAAAAATATGTGTTCTTTGTCATGGAGGTCACCAAGAACACAGAAGAAAACAGGAATTTCAGCTAATGGGACAAAAAACACAAGAAAGACCTGTATCATTGGAACTCCATGTTTAAGCTCTAAGCAAGACCAAAAGGGCATTGTTTCATGATTATTCACTTACTGTATTATAAACAGGAACATCCCACCAGTGATAATTTGTTTCAATTAGTTACCCGCTGTGCGGCTGTGTGATAAACAGGAATATTCTGTGATTCTAAACTTTGGAGTACAAGCTTATGTTCAAATAAACAAGCATCATAAAACCACAAAAAAATGGTACTTACATTCATGTATGTGCCCTCCAGTTCTTGTCCATACACCCATATCACCTTGCACAGTTATAAGCACAATATATGTGTTTGTGTACATGCATACAATTTTGTACCCTGTATCTTAGTAAGTTTTTACTACCTTTATTCTTTCATATTAATAAGCAAACATCAAAACTCAACTTTTTAACAAATTCATGGAATTCCACTACAGATCCATCAAAATTTACTTTTAACCAGAAGTACCTGTTGAGCTTTCAGCCTGCAATCTTAGATATTTGTGAGATTAAGACAGGAGGATCACAAGTTAAGGGCCTGCCTGGGCTACAGAGTGAGTGCCAAGATCGGTGTGGGCAACTTGTTGAGACTGTCTCAAAAATAAAACAAAAGTCAAAGGAAGGTGTAGACTGTTTGCCTAGCAGGCACAGGACCTTCAGCCCAATTATTAATACTGAAAAAAAATTGTACCTGTTGAATAAATGAACCATTTTTGTAATGCTGGACACTTTGTTCTAATTGTTTATTCTTACAAGTAACCCTGTGATGGATACCTAAAACATGGGTCATTTTTTTTCCCTTGGGAGAATCTGTTTCTTTTTTTTTTTTTTAAACTTTATTTATTTATTTGCCTTGGTGTTTGCCTGGAACTGGAACTATGGACAGTTGTTAGCTGCCATGTGGGTGCTGGGAATCGAACCCGGGTCCTCTGGAAGAGCAGACGGTGCTCTTAACTGCTGAGCCATCTCTCCAGCCCCGAGAATCTGTTTCTTAGAACACATTTCCCCAAACAAGATTACAAGATTCAAAGGTCCTAATATTTGACTTTTGCCACAATTTAGAATTAATGTCAATCAAAGAAGGTAACTACCATAGCATCAAATGTTCATTTGGTTTTTCTAGTCTGAAGAGTGAACATATATTTGATTAATGTTTCAACTGTTTGCCTTTAAATATCACTAAGGCTAGATGTGTTTTCATGTATCTACACACTTTGTGAGGTAATGTGAATGGCTTTTACCCATCTACCTCCTTCCTTCAGCCAGTATCTGTCTGAAATATCTGTCTCATGTCAGGCCTATACAGACCTTCTCACTACCTGCATGACTTCTGTACATAGTATAGAAATTATCTTTTCCTATGTGCAGCCAATTTTCTGGGCATGATTTTATTTTTGTTATAATTATACTTTTTCACAGCAGAGTTGGAAATATAATCTGTTGGGCAATCTTTTCTGACTTTTCTACCATGTTACAGTTTACATGGTGATTTCACACCTAGGGATTTGATAATTAGTCGATTTACTGTGGTCTTTGTTTGAAGGATTCTAAGAGCCACATAAATATGTTCTCTGATAATTGAAGTTCTTATCCATAATTCTTCTGCTCTAACATAAATAACATTTTTATTAAAAGCTTATAATTAAGATTAAAAACGTACAAAAGTTCTTTTTATCCTCTACATGCTGTATGTTGTATCAGAGCTAGTTGTTTTTAAGCTTCCTTGTTGCAATCAGAAGGGACCTCGGGTGTATCTGAGAAAGCCTTTGTAAGAGAATACTGCGTGCTCGCTGGCCCTCTCTCAAGCCAACGAAAAAACAATGGATCTGCATGAGGCTTTTCATCTTTGGACTGCTTTAGAGTAAAACCCTTTTGTAACTCAGAGCAGAGGAGGCCCAGGCAAGCAGCAGTGTGACAAGCAGGATCTCCAGCCCTAATGTCACAATGTGCACATTAAAGTTTGAGAAGCACTGACGGAGACCATAGGAATCGTCCAGAATACGATTTAAAAAAAAAAAAAGCACTCATATGTGTTGATGATCCTCTTAATCACGTGCCACCAGACAGTGAACTCCCCTACTGGCATTACCTGTAACCCTTTGAAAGCACCCCCTTAAAATGAACATGGATGGCTCAGGCCAGAAAAATAAGCAGTGATCTGTAAGAGACAATCTGCACTTTGCACCCTCAATGTTATCTTAAACTGAAGTTGATAAGCCAAGTGCCTACGTGAGCACAGTGTTCGAGCATGGCAGCAGGCATCCACCCTTTGTGTCAAGAAGACTGCAGAGAGCTGGAAGCTGTAGCAAGCCTCACAGCCTGTGCTCTATCCTAAAGGAACAGCAGCGATTTGGCTGCAGCCTATTGTAGCCAAATGGGAACGTAGGCTTGGTGGTGCCAAAACTTTGGATATTTCAAGAGACAGAAATATGGATGTTTAAGGGTGTGAAATTTTTTGATTTTTCAAGGCTGGCGACTCACTTGCATTTTAAAAGGACACCTGTGTGTGCCAGATCCAGCCTACCCATTTGAGACCATGGCTCTAGATGGAAGATTTCTGAACTCCTTAAGATTATGTAATTAATCCATCTGTGCTGATTTGTACACTAACTCTGTAGGCTCCAAGAGACAGAGATCACATCAAAAATCAATGGTACACATCAAGTCACTATGACTACTGTCTTTGAAACTTTTGTTCAGTGAATATCTTTTTTAAAAACCTGCCAAATCAATAATGAAAGTAACCATATGGCAGTTATACAAATATTTCCTAAATGTGAAACATATCCAATTTATTAACAATATTATCATTTCTACAGTACAAATTAGAGTACTCATATTTAGCCCTACTCATGTGTCTGCAAACGATTACATTGTGAGGTTGGAGAGATGGCTCAGTGGCTGAGGGTACAAGCTCTTTTCTAGAGGACCCAGGTTTGATTAGCATTCACATGGCAGCTCTCAAGGGATTGAAAATCCAGTTATAGTGAATCTAGGAACCCCTTCTGGTTACCGCAGGGACTGCACAGACATATATGTAGCCAAAATACTCTTACACATAAAATAAAAATAAGTCTTTAGAATTTTTTTATGTAAGAATTATGTTGTGTTTAACTGTGTTCCAAGTAACTTTGCAAACTGAAGGCAGTCAAATGGAATAATGTCAAGTCCTAGAATTGTAAACTGTATAAGACAAATGCTATATAAA
The DNA here is from genome assembly GCA_004025045.1 of Sigmodon hispidus. Classification (NCBI taxonomy): domain Eukaryota; kingdom Metazoa; phylum Chordata; class Mammalia; order Rodentia; family Cricetidae; genus Sigmodon; species Sigmodon hispidus. The sequence continues at coordinate 62,606 of PVIH01005425.1, read as the reverse complement.
GACTAAAAAGGGACACATCGTTTTATAAATTAAATCATCCTCCTGTAGAAATTGCAAATTCTATTTTCCTGAATGGTTTAATTTGCCCCCACCCCAATGTTAAAAAAGCAGGGTGTGAAATGCAGAGTTTCCATTTGGTCCTAGGTAGAGCTGCATCTGCAGCCAGCATCAGCCACTCACTGTCTTGCTCATACCTGCTTATTATAGAGGTAGTGGAAACTGCAGGTGTCAAGGATCAGAGCAGAAGCAAATTGTGGATGGCCTTCTCAACATTATTAGCAAGGTGATATTTTAATAAAGCAACCTACCTGGGAGAGGGAAAATAATCTAGGAATACTGGATGGAAAGTGCTTTACTTCTGTCACAGCTTAAAGAAAGAACCAATGCAAGATTCGGCACTACAGCCCTGTGTAATGATTGTAAAATATAGGGAAAAGGGAGTGGAGCAGGTTTACCTAGGTAGAAAAGGAGCCAAAATATCAATCTTTTCATGTACCAAACTGGAAATCTCTACAGGTACGGTGCTTACAAACATCATGTCTCTCTTATAAATACAGAGAGTAGGGACAAAAGGATTCAGTCATCTCTGCATTCTACTGGAAGTAGAGATCTCTCAGATGTCCCCCCTAATATTTTTAAAGATGGATGTCTGTCCCTTCTCTCAAGGGAAGAAGGAAGCCTGGATTACCACAGAGCATAAATCAGCCACCAGCAAATGGAAGCAGAGGACCATCTAGCCAGTGTGTGTGATAAATGAAAGGTCCAAATTGTGTGGCTCCATGCATGGCAAACTAGAAAAACCATATTGGCTCACATTATAGTGATCCAGCAGAAACACTCTTTGGTGGTGTTACCACCAGGTGTTTACAGGGATTTGAGTCCTTCTACCCGGGCAGAAAGCTTCCTGGGGCTTGAAGCACTTGCTTGACACAAACTTTTCCAGTCACCATCAGGAGGCCCCTTCCACTCAGCCCAGTGCTTGCTCCGCGTGCCTGCATGTGGCTTTTCTGCTCCCTACTGTTCACACTGCAACATGAGCTGCACTTTCTTTTCAAGCAAACCTTCTCAAGTTTTGTGGTGCCTGCCACATTCACTTTTATGTTCTCAAATTCAAAGCAAATGAGGTTTTTGCTTGAAAAGGCTTTCCCCAGAGAGCTAATATTTAGGGTAAGCAGTGATATTGGTTGGACCAATTAAAATAAACCTTCTTAAACGTCTTAAACAAATAAAGCTCTTTGTATAATGCCACAAACTAGAAAGTTAGAGATCAGAATAAGAATCTGTAGCAATTAGTAGCTCTTACCTCACTCACACAGGATGTGTCCCGGAAGGGCTGGACACAGCTAAGAACAGCTACCGGTTGCCTAAATAGGAGGGAGAAAAAAGCAAAAGTACCTTTTTAGAATAAAAGTCAGAAATAAAAAAAAATAATAATCTTCCTTTGAAAAGACTCATGCCAACACATTCTCCTTTGTATTTATAACCTGAAGAGTTAAAGGAAAATAGCCAAGATGGTCTGCATATTTCTCCAAATATCTGTTTATCATATAACGTTAGCTCTGGCAGGGGATCCAACTCCCTCATTATCAAGCTGTATTAGCTCAAACTCTCAGCATTGTTAGGGGGGTGAGCTCATGGCCTATTTCAGTTTTAAATTAACATTTGGCAATCACCCGGGTAATCAAAACAAATGATTCAGTCATTTAGAATAGATTTATTAGTTGAGCCTTTTTTTCCTTTCTCTTTTAACATCTTTAGAATATTTTTGTCACAGGAGGGCTCTGATCCGGCCAGAATATAGAGCACAAGTCACCAGAGGAATATTTAGGTGTTGCCATGGAGATGAGGTACCCTGTGACCACTGAAGTTATCCCCCATCAACAACAGGATTAGGATTCAGGCTAGTTTGGAGGCTCTTCTCGATGTAAATAGTGTTGTGGTACTAGGAAACAGGTGTCCCCTGGCTGCTGCTGCTACCCATAACACAAACGCACAATACAATGTCCTCCCGATATACAGGCAGCTGCCTCACAAGCCCTTACACATCCCCATCTTGTACCTTGCATCACTTATAAAGGGAACCTGGTAAGTGATAACACCCTGAACAGGATCCTGTTTGGATTTTGTTTATTGAGAAAGGAGCTAAATGTGATCCAAACTATCGTCAAATTCAGGAACCCTCTGCTTCCACTTCCCCCACTGTTGGCATCACAGGTATGTGTCACCAAAGTCATCTGCCAAGTATTTTGTTCCCACACCCAGAACAGGCTCTCAGAAGTTGCAATGGGACACACATAAACCAAAGATTGTGGCCTCACAATCATTTCTAGGCTCATTATCAAACAGGTAGTGACTACAGATTGAATTTTTGTCTGTGCCAGACAAGAGCTGGTGCAGTTAGGTCTATATGCTAATATAAATATCTATAGATGTGACTGTTAATGAGATCTTAATGATGACTGTCATAGTTAATGACAACTATTCTGAAGTCCAAATGGACACACTGTTACTGAAAGGACAGAGCTCTTGTTGGTGAAGTCAAAAGCAAGGTCCATCTGTATCAGGGGTAAAGAGCTAACAGAGAGTTGTTCAGAAATAAATGCAGACAAGGCAATGGTGGTGCATACCTTTCATCCCAGCACTTGAGAGGCAGGGGCAGGAGGATTTCTGTGAGTTCAAGACCAGTCTAGTCTGCAAAGTGAGCTCCAGAATAATCAGGGCTACACAGAGAAACTCTTTCTTGAAAAAGCAAAAAATAACAAGAACAAAATGAACTCAAAAGTCTACCTTTTACTCCTCTTCCCGCCTACACAGGAGAAAATATTACGTTATTTATTTCATGTTACATTTTTGTTTGTGCTAGAAGACTTTGATATTTCATGATGGCAGACACAAAAACCTTTCCTATATATAGGAATATACAAAAATCTTATCTTGAACCCACATTCCACTCATGAAACTTGTTGTTTCTAGAAGGCGCCACACCCCTTTCACACAACTGTGAAAAAATATAGCATCTCACAGCTGTGTACAGACAGGCTGCCAGACTCTGACAGGCTGAGCTGAAACACTGGCTCTATGTTCCACTACCTGCCCAACCTCTCTTGAGTCCCTAGTAGTAACCAGCTGATGAAAGGCAAACAATCAGATGAGTATGACACACATAGCTGTTACTCCTGGTACTCACAGAACATTAGATACACAGCCATCACTTCTCACAGCAGACAAGCAGTTAAAATGCTATTAACTTGGAGAACAATTTATTATGCTCCCACAAATACTTGATACCAAATCTATTCTTTTAGACTCAACCCAACTTCAATTTCAAACTTGAATTTCACACACTCTAGTTTCAATATCCTATTTCATATTACACTTCCAGAACTGATTATTCCTGGACATAGATGCAATTCATACTGAGTTCTACTCAAAAGCAATCTGATTCTCTACTTAAAAGTCAGGTAGCTTCCCTCCTAAGATCTTAGCTCTACAAATGCCTTCTCACTACCTATACAATTTCTTGCTGGGTAGAGAGGGGCAACCAGTCAGATGATACTGAAAATCTTCTATTAAGCAGATATCCATTTCAGAAGTCCTTACATCTCATGGTCCCTGACACCCTCCAGAGGGCGGGAGAGAGAAAGACTCAAACAAAGGAGGCAAAGCTCATACACTGGGCTTCAACTGAGCCACAATTCAGGGGTGTCAGTAACAAGAAGCAAAATTACACTAAGACTTGAACAGCATTTGCATCTTCATTTCCCGTTTTTCACTGTACTAGTACCACTTAACATTAGCTGTGGTCATGAGGATAAAGATACAGTAGGCATTATCTGTGGGCATGTTTCAACATGTAGAATATTAACCATGGCTTTGGTCAGACATGATGCAGACACTGTCAACAATATCATGCAAAACAAAGACTAAAATTTGACAGCCAAACCCTGGGTAAATTTCATGACAACTAAGTAATTTTATACAAAACTGAAATACTTTAGGGGCAGTTACACTTTCAAATACACCATGCTAATCTTACCCTATTTTGACAAATTAACAATAAGTAAGTTAAATTAACAATGACATTTTGTTATTCTGGAATAAACCAGACATTTCACCTTTGAGACATTTAGGACACTTTAGGTTTGATCAAAGTATTCTGGTAATAGACATTGATGAGCCTGCCATTACTTTCACCAAGTTTAAAGGATCCCTAAGTTGCTAATCAATTGAGTGAATTATGTGAAAAACTAAAGTACGGAGACAACAGCTGTTTAAATGAACTTAAATGACCATTTGAATGAATCAAAATTGATAATCTGTATGGATTCATTGTTTCCTTTCAGATGTTTTGAATGTGATTGTCATGACAACTAGCCCTTGATCAAGTTCTTCAGGATACTCTCTTCCACCTAAGAAATCAATGAGGGGTGAAGTATTTCCTTAGCTAGAAACATTTGTAATGGTTATCAATAGGCTCACACTTCCCATCTGCCCTACTGTTACTTATTTCCTCTACTTGTATTAATATGTGAGCCTGAAACACTACCATATGTGCCATTGAAAACATATTTTCAATGTTACCATGAAGTGCAATAATAAATATGGCTGAAATTCCTGCTGGTTCCTCTCCTCTAGGAGAACTGAAAATAATTTACTCAGATAAATGATTCAGTTAAAAGTCGCCTTCTTTTAATAATTTCTATATAGAGTTGCAACATAAATTTACAGTGTATTTTCAGTAATATAAATGTAACATAGCTTAAGTTTGAGTATTTAAGATTAAATATATAGTATATCTGATAATATACTCTTGTACTCTAGCAAATCATTTATTACCTACAAGTTTCTATATTCATTTAGGGTTTTTCTAAAGATATATGGAACACTTTACAAATTTGCATACCACTATCTTGGATGGCCATGCTAATCTCCTCTGCACTGCCTCGATTTTACTACACATGCCCTCTAACTGAGCATTTGTTTTAGTCTGGGGGAGTGAGGAAATGCACTCACTTGTGACTGTGTACATGGAAGTCACTGCTTTAATATTTGAGGCAGAGTCTCTCAATGAACTCAAAGCTCACCAACTGGCTAGAGTGGCCAGTCAGTAAGCCCCAAGGATCCTCCAGTCCCCATTATCCATAGCACTGGGATTACAGACATGCAGCCTTGCACAGATTGTTTACATAGGTTCTAGAGATCTGACCTCTGGTCATCATGCTAGTGTGGCAAGAACATTATCCACTGAGTCATCTCCTCAGTCCTTCTACATTAATTTAAGTATGGATAGGCTTTGTCACAATTTGGAAATGAGTGTCATCATTATACAGTTTTGGGAAACATCCATTTTCCTTCTTTAAAGGCATCTGTTGTGTGTGCTACACATTTAAACATTTAAAGTTGTGATCAGTCCAAGATTTTTCTGCAGATTTCATTTCATTCAAAAACTAAAAAGTGCACAGATTTCCCAAAGTTAGAGCAATGAGCCATTTTTAAACACTGAATTGGAATAGATGGGAGCTGTTTTGATAGGTTTTGAGGCCAGCTAATAGGCTATTTCTCTCCTCTAAACCAGCAAAGGTGGAAGAGTGAGAAGCACACCTCACCATTCCTAGTTCTAAGGCTAGAGACTGAGGAGCTCTTTCCACAGCCACAGCTTCAACAAGTTTCAAGGACCTTTGGCCAAAATAGCAAAGAACAAAATATCTTTGTCCACTTTTTACTGAAATGTTAAAAGATTATTAATATTTACAAATTTCAAGAGCTTTTTAAAATAACGTGACCCTAGACCTATTAGGCATTCAGGAAAAAATGCATACAAAAGCATGAGTCAAATAGGACAATTCAGCAAGGAAAATGGAACAACAAATATTTGCTACAGTCAAAAGGTAAACCCTTGACATTCTTGTCCTTTGCCCTAATGTTCAATGATATTTTTGTTATGTTTTAAAAATAAGATTGATGTTCTTTCAATGTCCATTACAGCGGCTCCCAAATAAAACAAATGATAAAATAAAATTCACTTAATTGACTGAGAGGCTTGAATTAGTCATTGCCAAGTTTGCAACTTTCCCACAATTCCAAGCATTCTTCTATATTTAAAAAAAAAAAACAAAAAAAAAACAAAAAACAAGCATTTTTCTCTTCTGACATGACGACTATGGGTAGCTTTTTAGGCACGTAAAATTTCTATTTATAAAGAATTCTCTGTAGCCCACTCCCAAAGTAAAGCTAAATGAAAAGCGTGAAGAGCCCATGTGACGAGTCTGACAGCTGTACTAGAGCTCTGCTCCTGGAAGCCAGAAAGCAACCCCTGTACCAAAGTTTCTCTAAGCTCAACAGCACCAGAAGCACCACTGAACCCTGTCCACTCTGCATGAACAAATGGTCAGACTTTTCCTTCCTTAGCATTTCCACAGTCCTGGTTTTGTCAGTTAACTGTGGCTTGAATTCATCATCAGACTTTTACAATTTTGAAAAATGTATTTTATGTATCTGGGTGTTTACCCTGCATGTATGCCTCTGACATGGTGCCAAGGAGGCTAAAAAAGTTGTCAGAGCCCCTGGAACTGAGTTCCAGATGGTTGTGAACCCCCATGTAGGTGCTGGGAATCCAACACGGGTTCTGTGAGAGCACCCAATGCTCTTATTATTATTATTATTAAAAAATCATTTTTTTTAATCCATGCATCCCCTTGTTCAGGCTCCCTTCCCCCTCCTGCCCCTCCCAGTCACTCACTCTTCCATCACCGAACCATTTCTCTAGCTCCTTATCAGACTTTTAATGTTGGGTATAATTACTTCATGTAGCCGCCAGAATAATCTTTTCGATATTTCACCTCAAATGTTATACTAGCTGCTGCTGGTGGTGCACACCTTTAATCCCAGCACTCAGGAGGCAGGGGCAGACAGATCTCAGAGTTCAAGAATAGCCTGGTCTACAATGTAGTGAGTATCAGGACAGCTAGGGCTACACAGAGAAATCCTGTCTCTAAAACTCAAATAATAATAATAATAATAATAATGTTTTACACTCTTTCTCTAAATATATATATAACCTTCCGTATATAACCTAAGAGCCAAGGTCTTTACCATGAAATACAAGTCCTTTCACTGGGACTCTGGCCTACAGCTTTGGCTGCCCCATTACTTGGAGAGTTCTAGGCCACTATGGAACCACAAAAGCGATGCTCCACTTTAAACCAATGCTTCTCAAAATTGGATGCAGTTGGGGAGCCAGAAACTAGTGATATACGTTATGTTTTGAATGTACACCTCCAAACTTCAGGTGTTGAAACTTAATAGCTAGCGTAATATTTATTACTAGGTGGACCCTTTAAGACAGTGGGTCTCAACCGTCCTAATGCTGTGACCCTTTTTAATATACTTCCTTATGTTGTGGTGACCCCTAACCATAAAATGGTTTCACTGCTACTTCGTAACTGTAATTCACTTCTGTTATGAATTATAATGTAAATATCTGATATGCAGGATATCTGATATGCGACCCCCAAAGAGTGGACTCTAAACAAACAAACAAACAAGAAAAAAGCCAAGCATGCCCAAGCTGCAAACCACAACCACTGAACAGCTTGGGATCAGAAACACCCTGGACTGACTCTTCGGATCCCACTCCACCTAGAGGAACACCTGACTCACTCTTGAGGGAGGGGGGAAAAACTGGATCTGCCAGGATTGGAGACTGATCCAAGCATTATTGGGGCAGTGGGACCATAGGACTGTCTGCTGCCTGCCCAGGGAGGGGATGGGGATTTGTGGAGAAGAAAGAATGATCTGATGTGGTGGGAGGGGGTAGGGACCTTGAATGAGGATATATGATAATAATATATGATAATAATAATGATATATAAATAATATATGATAATAATAATAATAAAAGGGAAAAAAAGAAAACCACTGCTTTAAGGGATTAGAGCATGGAGGCTCCTCCCTCCTGGAAGAAATTAAGGCCCTGACAAAAGAGGCTCCAACTGCAATGGTAACTAAGCCCTCTGGCCTTTCTGTCTTTTCCTGTAAGTAGTGTCTTTTCCACTGAGCACACCTTTCAGTGTTGTGTGTTTGCCTGGCATGCTTCTCAATGGGGATTCCTACTTAGCAGCTGTAGTGCACCACTGCCTAAACAGGACTACTGCTGGAGGAGGCTTGGTGACCTCTTCAGACTGCACAACAGTCAACAATACTCCCATGGCCTTCCCTTCCTCTCTTCCCTCTTTCAGCTCTCCTGACCTTCCCCGGTGCAAGAATGTGAATATTTCCATAATCTCCAAAATGCATGTTTAAGTGTAAGTAACAAGACAACATTAAGAGGGAAGGTCTTGAGGTCACTTAGGAGGATGAAACCCTGGTAAGTCAGATTAGGTTCCTTACAAAACAGCTGACAGAGTTCATCTCTAGTCTTTCATCTTCCTTCATTCCAGAGAATGTAGCATCAGACACTGTAAATGACAAGCAGTATTCACCAGACAATAGATATGTTGGGACTTTCATGAGGGACTGCTCAGCCTCTAGAACAATGAGAAATAAGTGACTTTTTAAGTCACCCCCAGTCTTGGCTATACACAGAATAATACAGTGCTCTACTCACAACAAAGATTCCCTAGATGAAGGCAAAATTGAGAGTCACTGCCCCAAGTTCGTATAGCGCATGGCTGTCACACTTCAGTAGATGTCAGAATTACCTGACAGGGGCCCTTGGTCTAGCACAAGTGTTGAGGCCCCATCCTCAGGACTTTTGATTCAGTCAGCTTGGATATAGCTCACAAACCTGAATTTCTAACAAGATTCTAGGACCTAGAATCTAGGTGACGACCTGTGTGCTGTGCCCTAAGATGCCACATGGAGAAGCACTGATGTGCATTCATGATGAGTATAATTATGATATAAATAGATGTACCATAAAACAAATGAGTGTATATGTATATGTTGAGCATCCCTTCCCTGAAATCTATTGTTTGTTGTTGTTGGTGGTGGTGGTTTGTTTGAGATAGGGTTCTATCAATGTAGCTTTGACTGTACTGGAACTCACTATGTAGACCAGAGGTCTGCCCACCTCTGCCCTGAGTGCTGGAATGAAAATGCATGCACCATCACATCCGGCTCCTTCCCTGAAAATTTAAAATTACTGGTATTTCAGATTTATTTTTTTGGGCTGGAGAGATGGCTCAGCCGTTAAAGGCTAGGCTTACAACCAAAAATTTTTTAGATATGTTTTTTTGCCAAGATTTTAGAATATTTGTGTAAACTTCACCATGCATGAATCCCTAATCTGAAATATGAAATGTCCTAATGCCAGAGCATTTAGGGATGCTTACCCTTGTACATCTCATTTAGACAAAAGAAAATGTAGCATCTTCTGAAATACTCACAAATGTCTTCAGACAACCCAGTCAAACTGTCTTTTTTAAACTGAAATCTAAGTGGAGGAATTATCTTCTCAGATAATCAAATGGTAGGGTTCAGAATTCCTACCGCTCCCCACTCCCTGCCCTACCCAGTCAGTACTCTTTCTAGAACATCCCCTGCATTGCTAACACTATCTCCAATTATAATGAACATTCCCCACTTGGGAGAGATTGATTTTTACTATTCTCCATAATATTTCACACACCTATGTGTATATATTTTAGAGGGCACATTGAATAAGCATTTGTTGATTTAGCTTTATGAGGTACTCAGTACTCAGTCCCATACTTTTCAGAAGCTGGGCTGGCAAGTTTCATACTGGCAAACAGGCAGCTCAACTGCAATCAATTAGCCACAGAGTAAATCATATTCACATGCGTGCTGCTATTATCTGTTCTAGGAAAAATGACAAACACATAAAGAAAATATACGGGGATCTGAAACATGGCAGGGATGATAACTAAGTTTACAAAGTGAACTTCCATGTCAGAAAATGTTTACAGAGTGCCTACCATTTTATTCTGAAGAAACTACTACAGCAATGAAGTTCTGAGTGCTAGAAAATTATAAAGTGCAATGCACTGGTGGTTTTGGTGCATCAGCCAATCTTTTTTCATGCAGAGACCCTCCTTGTTCTTTAATAGACAATATCCCAAAGAGAAAATAAAGGGAATGAGAAACTAAGAGCTGCAAAAAGGTAGCAAAGATGCTGTCACATACCTGCTCTGTAGCCATTGCCATTATCCTCCCTAGTCCTTCCAGGTAAAGCTGACCCTCCATACCCAAAGGTTGCACAAACAATAGATTCAACCAACTTTGCATGGAAAATATTCAGAATAGAATATTATATGTATGCAAAGTATGTAGATTTTTTTCTCTTGTAATTATTCCAATGTAACAATGGGTACCTTAGGTTTTGTGAAGAATATAAAGATGGTTTAAAATATACAGGATATGCAAAAGTCATACGCATGTATATACTCCGCTTCATATAAAGACTTGGGTATTGTAGATTCTTGAATTTTAGAGTAGGGTCCTAAACTGAACCTTCAACATCTTGCATTGGTGTGGTACATCTGTCACACTGATGGGACAGTATTAATACATTATTATGAACTATCTTATTGACTATAATTTGCAGTAGGGTTCATGCTTCATGCCATGCATTTTGTGGGATTTGACACATGTTTAAGAGGAGATAATATCTTTCCAGTAAACTCTGAAGAACAATAAACACCCATACCTCAAGAACATTGAACTGATTAAGCATTGTTAAAGGATGCATCACCAGAATACTATAAATCCTTTCTGTAGTTTTACTGATTCATTGTTCCAAATTGTTGTAACATAGTGCAGGAAATACACTGTTTTGGTTTTCTGAATACCAGCCTTTCACAACTCTACAACTTCCAATGTGGCTCCAAACTTGAAAGGAGTCTGAAAGTTTTACTGGATCCCTAAATAAAAGTCGGAAACACAGCCCGAAAGATGCTTGAATTCCTGTTTGGTGCCCAATCAGTCTGGTGACATTTATGAAGATGGCTTTTTAAAAAGATAGCAGAGGCAGTGCAGAAGAAGTAGCAGGAGGAAACAGGAAAGACACATAAAGAGAAAACCAGGAAGGAAGACAGAGGGCAGCCACAGGCCAGAGCAGGAGTGGCAGGGGAGTGGGCACAGATCAGGGTCACAGCAATCAATGGAGTGGCAGCAAAAACACTTCCTGACTTTTGAAGCTTTCTGACAGTAAGATAGGGATAAACTGCACCTGACGACAGTAGCCCCCAACCTCTTCCAATAAATACTTGTTTAATTTAGTAATACAGACAAGAAATGACAATACACCAAAAGCCTGTTCTATACATAACTGTGTAAACAAGATTTAAAGGCTATGCACAAAAAGCCCCAAATCTATTGGAAGGCTCATAGGTTCTTCCTATAAAATGACTGTATATGTATGTCTCTGTGTTCCTGAAGATACAGATGTACCATCATGTGCCACTTACCATTTTAGTCAATACCATACTATATGTATTTTCATCCTGATTATACCTGAGCTGAAAAAAAAAAACCCTGGGATTGTTAATCTTTCTGTTCTCTCTCCTCTCCCTCTCCCTCTCCCTCTCCCCCTCCCTCTCCCTCTCTGTGTGTGTGTGTGTGTGTAAAGGCCACAGAACCCTGCAGCTCACTGATTCAGCTAAACTGCATGGCCAGCAAACCCTAGGGACCTGCCTGTCTCACCTCCTCCCCTGGCCCTAGCACTGGAACTGCAAGCATGTGCTACCACATTCAGCTCTTTTAATAAAACAAAAAAAAAAAATAGGTGCTGGTGATCCTATATTCAAGCTTATACAGTACGTCGTCAACTAAACTATCTCTCCAGCCTCATTTCTGTACCTTTTCTATTTAAACAGCCAAGTAACTACCATTCTGTCTCATCTGCCTTCACTATTCAGTATAAGATGCTCTATAGTTATAATTACTTATTAGTTATTAACAACAGGCTATCCTATACACTGTAGATATTTAGGAAGCCATACTCTCTAGGTTTGTACAACTATATTCTGATGTTTGTACAGCAGCAAAGTCTCCTGTGAAGTTTCTCACAAAATATACCCAATTATTTATTAACGTAACCATATATAAGTATCTTTTATTGTCCTCTCTCTTCATTTTTTGTTTCATGAATAAGTTTGAGGAAAAAATGTCAATTGTTTCATTTCCAGGACCTTGTTTGCTTTTCTTTGTTTATGTTTGTTTGGCAGTACTGGAAATCGAACTGGTAGCTTTGTAACTGTAAGGCAAGTGCTCTGCCACTGAGCATCAGCCTCAGCCCAATTTTCCTGTTCTTGCACACTTGATTTTTCATACAAAATTGTGTAAGAATATGCACAGCTCTTCTATTGAACACAATTGCTTCTCCCATTGGCTGTAATTTGCATTCTGTCCAAATATAGAATGAAAGTGTGTACTAAGTAGTTTACTTGGAGGTAAGCAGGGAAGTGTGTCAGAAAAGCCACACCCAGGATTCCTCTGGAATATTACTTTGCTTTAAATACAGACAACAAGACTGCATTTTGGACATAATCCAGTTTTTGTATAGAGGAAGGTCCACAAACTTCTAAAGCTAATTTTGAAAGGGGTTTTCACATGAAAGCCTATCAGTAGGTGTGAGAGGCACAGAAACATTTTGAGGGGTGAAAATACATAGCCCAAATATAAGAGTAGCTTCGTGGGTATATATGTTTGTTACAACTGATGAAATTAGAATTCTTAAATGGCTATCATTTGTCATATATAAATAATGCTCCATGAAGCATTATTTTAAAAGCCCAGCTACTTTATCTACACATGCAGGTATAAATTTGCGTCACTTCATTTTAATTTGGGGGCTTGGTTTCTTCTCTTCTTTCCTATATTTTGTTTTTTGGTTTTTTTTGAGTCTGAGCCTTGCTGCGTACAGTAAGATAGCCTCAAACTCATGACCCTCCTGCCTGCCTCCACCTCTCAAGTGCTGGTATTACAGGTGTGTACTCATAGCCATCACAGCGTCTTTCCTTTGTGTGATATTCGCTACACTGGAGAACTCCTCGGTCTCTGCTCTCAGAGTCTGAATCTCTTATGGCACAGAAGGGACTAATTTAGCTTCTGAAACTTGGCTGAACCCTACAATCATTTACAGGGTATGGTTTTTATTGTGTTATTCGCTTACAAGTTGGTGATGACCATGTATTTTGTTCATTCAAAATCATCTTTAAAATTTACCTCTTTCTCCCTATTTTCTCCCCTTTCCAACTCCCCGCTTCAGGTACTCCAGTTTCTGGCAAGCCTGGAGAGAAAAATCACATAAAAGTGAAGGTCTGGGAGACTCCATCCAGCCGCCAAAGAAGAAGCATGTAGGAATACCATACTCTAAAACATCTACTCTCAGATGACAGTCACTGTACTTTTGAAACCTCCAAGGAGCTAGTCACTTGCTGATGATGCACCATATTTACTACCAGGCAGTGATGAACAAAAGCAAAGGCATTTCAAAATACACCCTTAGGCAAAGGGACAATTTTCTCCTTTGTTCCACTCATATCCCTCAGCAGTAAGTATCCATATGCATCATTAAGCACCCTTTCCAACATGCTGGTACCCTAGCCATAAAGAAAAATCATTTTGCTTTCACAACTTGACATGTATAGAGCCCATGCCATCTCTCCATATTTGGTTTAGTCTATTCTGTCAATGATATTTCTGTACTGAGTAACACTACATTTTCTCATGTCACCTGTACTCTGGAAATCATCTATGGTGGAGAAAGAGACTTAGCCCAGTTGAGCTAGTATAACTAGAGCAGTGGCAAATACAGATAAGAGAAAGTTGGATGTAGTGGCTGGAAAATGTGCTGCAGGGATGATCTCAAGAAAAGGAAAATGGGCACAGCGAGATGGGCTGACAAGTTTCTCTGATGATAAAGACATGTGGTGGGTATACAGGGAGAGCGGCACCCACACAGCTACAGGAAAAAAAATGTGTTCATCCAGGGGGAAAGAGAGAAACCCTAAAAAATTTGTTTAGTTGGGGAGGGGTGCATATGAATTTCACTGTAGGTGTCCACAGTTGCCAGAGGAGCATGCTGAATCCCATAGAGCTGAAGTTAGAGGTGGCTGTCTGTCAGCCCCTGACATGGGTGGTGGGAATCGGACCCGAGTCCACTGGAAGAACTGTGAGTGCTCTTACACTGCTGAACAATCTCTCCAGACCCAAGAACATATTTCTGTTAAGATTTATTTATTCTTATTTTGTGTATATGATTGTTTCACATGTGTGTGTACTACTTAACTTCCTAGTGACCAAGGAGGCAGGAATAAGGTATCCGATCCCCTAAGACTACAGGCAGAGAAGGCTATCAGCTCCCATGTGGGTCTTTGGAAGCAAACCCAGGTCCTCTACAACAATAGCAAATGTTCTTAACCAATGAACCTTCTTTCTAGGCCCATCCACAGGAACTTAATGTTTTGAGTGTCAGATTAAAATAAAGTGTGCGCATATGTATCTGCATGTATGTATTAATAGCCAGAATCTACTGCAACTTAATTCCTACCTGGATCTAAAACAGACAAAAAGTTTCAACTCCCCCTCAATTTGAATAGATCTCTTTTTATAAAGGAAAAACATTTCCCATGAAGAAGTCTTAATTAAGGTCTCCTGGGCTACCAAATCCAAAGTGTCTTAAAGTCGCCTTTCATTTTTACATTTACTGGCATACTTGATATGCTTTAATCTAGCCAAGCAGGCTAGGCTGGCAGGCCAGCCAGTGAGCCCCTAGGGATTCCCCTGGGTCCTCTTTCCCAGGGCAGAGACTACAAGCACCTCCCTGGAGCTAGAATTATAAGCATGTTCCACTGGACACTGAATCAGGTCTTTGAGCTTGCATAACAAGCCCATTACCAACTAAGTTATCTCACCTGCCACAAAACTTGATGTGTTGAGGAACAGGACACTCAAAAGCTTAACCCAAATAAAAATAAATAATCCAAGTCCGTTTTCATTAATTGAGCCTCAGTTTTCCCATCTGTAAAATGAAGGAAGGGATGACTTTCTGATATTGAACTACTACTCATAAAGTGGAAGAAAGAGAAACTTGCAGGAGTCCTTCTTACCTTCTTTACATAGCAGACAGGAGCAGGCCAGAGGACACCACCAACTCCCAGGGCCTTTCTCCCTCCGCCTGCAGTATGACTGTGACTGCCTGGCTGGCTATGCAGCAGTACTTTTGAGGGCTTAGAAAACCTGAGAGTATTTTTAAGTTAGCAACTTTGCAACAAGACTTGAGTCTACCATGAAAAATTGAGTACATTTTTAAAAGATGCACAAGATGCTGTCACTGACTTCTAGATGGCAGGTCATATGCACTTTTCTTTTTCTTCTCAAAGCCTTTCTGTGTTTCCTATATTTCCCTACAACAGAGAAGTTTCTATCTTATCATTGAAAACTCTACAGAAAGGACTGTGCATTCTTACAAGAGCTCCTGTCTATCTGAAACTAGTTGGGTGAGTGGCAGTTCACTAGCCTCACATGTGCAAGGCCTGTTTCCATACCCCACACAGCAAAGACTAAAATAAATCAGTCAGTGAGGTGGAGAGCAAAACCAAGCAGGATCACTATGCATGCCTGCACACACTGGATGATTAGCACTTGGCTGATTGCTGTGGCCAGAATCAGAACATTATCATCATAATCACGATCTATGGCTAACAGTCCTACATGAAAATCAAAACATGCATTTTATCTAAATAACAGTTCTTTTTTTCCAGCACCCTGGCCCTGGAGAATCATGGTTAAAATTCCTTTCCAAGTAAAAGTAAATGGAGTGAAATTCGAGGACCCTTTTCTGCTGCTGTCTTTCTGTCTCCCTCACTCCCTCTCTCCCTCCTTCCCTCTCCCCCTCCATCTCTTCTCTCATGCATGCATGTAAATACGCACGCGCACACACACTTTCCAGACAAAATGTGATTGTTAATTGGGATTAAAAAAATTCTCCTCTTTTTATGCTCTAAAACAAAATATACCAAAAGTTAATATAAATCTTTAGCTGTCAAAACAAAATACCCCCCAAATGGAAAACACAAGTATGAATCTGGTGTTTATCATAAAAACAACTACCATAGCAAGTAAATTTCAAATTGTATAAAAAGAAAACCAGATGCTGTCATTGGTGTGTTTTCTAAGGCAGTTCTAATGAAGGGAGAGGCAAGTTTTTGGATGGATGCCAATGTAGGTAATGCCCAGGTTTGGGGCCATCAAAAAAGCACTGCCTTGGGCTGGAGAGATGGCTCAGAGGTTAAGAGCACCAGTAGCTCTTCCCAAGGACCTGGGTTCAATTTCCAGCAACCACATGGTGGTTCACAACCATCTGTAATGACATCTAGTGCCCTCTTCTGGTACACAAGCAGGCAAAACACTGTATACATAATAAATAAAATCTTTAAAAAAAAAAAAAAAAAAAGGACTGCCTTGACATTTTCAGGTAAGGCAGAGAATAAAGTTCTCCAAAATAAACATTGCAGTCTTTTGGGGTTGACCTCTAAAACAAATTCCATGTTGAATTCAATTCTCATCAGTTGAAAAGGGAGTAGATATTCATCCCTTTATTCTCAACATCAGTACAGCAAAATCAATTGGCAGCACATACTGCCTCTAAAATTACTTTTTTACCTAACAGCCATTTACTGGCGTCTCTCTCTCTACCAGGTATCCCAACTCACCATCAACCTTTATGACAGGAACAGAGTCTTACAAGAACTTCACTCTGTCACTTATCAGTTGTACAGTCTTGAACTCTTTAGTTGGTGGTTTTTTGTTTTTGGCTTTTTTCTTTAAAATTTTTTTTTTGATTTATTTATTTATTATGCATACAGTTTTACAGAAGAGGGCGCCAGACCTCATCATAGATGGTTGTGAGCCACCATGTGGTTTTGCTGGGAATTGAACTCAGGACCTCTGGAAGAACAGTCAGTGCTCTTAACCTCTGAGCCATCTCTCCAGCCCCGGCTTTTTTCCAACACAGAATTTCTCTGTGTAGCCCCAACCAGGTTAGCCTGGAACTCGATCTTGGTCAGTAGACCAGGCTCACCCGGAACTCAAGACATCTACCTACCTCTGCCTTCCAAGTGCTGAAATTAAAGGAGTTGAACAGCATGCTTGGACCCAGTCTCAGATTCTTATCTATGAAATGTACGTGGTCATGATTCTGTAGAACTGAGAGGAGCAAACCAGATCGTGAGTATCAATACAACTAGCCCAATTCCTGAAATGTAGTAAAAAGGAATGAATGCTGTTCCCTTTCTCATCTTCCCTTGCTACTTACTCCAAGACTGGCCAAAACTGTCATTCCTGGTTTTAATTCATCTCAAGCACGTTCAGTGGCACTTAGAACATATAGTAATTTTCAATTTTCTCAATACTATACTTCATTTTTATTAAACCACAACCACTGGACAGCTTGGAATCCAAAGCACCTTAAACCAGCACCTTGGAGCCCATTCCCTCCAGAGGAACACCTGACCCTGTCTTGATGTTGGGGTGAGGAAAGCGTATCTGCCTGGAGTGGATGCTGAACTAGGCCACCTTGGGACCTTGGGACCTTGGGACCCCCTGCTCTTGCTGGGGAGGAGATAAGGAGATGGGGAAAAGAGTGAACGGGAGATGCGGGAGGGGAAAGGGCATTTGAACAAGGGGATACATGGATAAAAAAATGAGACTTTATTCAAAAATAAATTAAAAAATCAAAAAAAACCTTGCAAATGGCAAAGTTTATACATACTAATAAACTTGTATAGCATTTAAAGTTCCGTTAGGTTTTTTTAATGGCTCCTACCACAAGAGAGACTGTGAACTTTAGAAGATTTTCACCTCTACTTCCAAGGCCAGCAGTAAAATCTAGGGAAACTTATTTTACTTCTCTGAATCTGATTCCTCACTTACCAAATAAGAGAAATATGTAATGTATGCAAGTACCTGGAACAGAGTGCCCTAAACACATGCTGCTATTCTAATTATTCAGTTTGTTGGGCAGGAACTATCCACTTTGAAGTCTAATCAAATGGGCTCAGCTGAGTACTCCACAGGGTCACATGAACACACTGCTATTGTCCCTTCCTCTCCTGAAATTATGTGTTCCTGTGTTTGCAGAGGAAATTACATCAACCTCAGCATTACTGACACTTTAGGCTGGACACATTTATGCTGGGGTTGCTGCCCTATGAGTTCTAGGATATTTAAGAAACATCCTTGGCCTCTAGTGACTAGTTTCCAGGAAGTACATCTGGAAAAAAAATCTCCTGGGCATTGTCCAGTGACCCCAGTGTGGTGAATTCTCTCGGGATGAAAACCACTAGTCCAGCACATTCCACAAACAGGATTCTTCAAGATCTCAGATGGTACCCTGCAGAAGATCAAAGATTTATCAAGCTACTATTAAATACTACTAACTCTTCTGGGCTCCATCATCCATGATCAGTCATAATTCAAAATTGGCCACAGAAAAATAACTTGGGGGGGGTCTCAATTTGCCATTAGAAAACATTTTAAATCACAGGAAGGGAGGCTGCTCATTGACTTCTCATTACTTCACACAATAATGGAAAAATAAATTTAGCCATGCCTTTAATCCCAGCAGTCAAAAGCAGAGGCAAATGGATCTCTATGTCTTCAAGGCCAGCCTGATCTACA
The DNA here is from genome assembly GCA_004025045.1 of Sigmodon hispidus. Lineage (NCBI taxonomy): Eukaryota > Metazoa > Chordata > Mammalia > Rodentia > Cricetidae > Sigmodon > Sigmodon hispidus. Next base: position 43,964 of record PVIH01005425.1, on the reverse strand, counting down.
GAGTAAGCTCCAGGACAGCCACAGCTACATACTGAGAACTTGCCTAAGAAAATAAGGTGAATTTAAATATCAGTAAATCTGATATGTTCCATTTAATTTATAGAAGATATCTTTACACGTTGTATCTATGTATCAACTAATCACATGGTACCTCATAAATACATACAATTATATTGATTAATTAAAAAAAAAAGAAAGATGGGCATGGTGGTACACGCCTGTATTCCCAGCAATCAGGAGGCAGAGGCAGGATGATTGAGAGCTGAAGGTCAGCCTGAAGTACAGGAGACTTTGCCTCAAAAATAATAACAAAACAAGAGAAAAATATCCATAGACTATAAGACAGTCTCTCAGTATCCAACAGTAATTGGTTCCAGAACCTACCTATAGATGGCAAAATTCCCTAGATGATCAAATCTTTCATATAAAATTAAATTGTATTTGCACATAATCTACATTTTCTCACATACTTTAAAATCATCTTAAATCACTTCAGATATCCAATACCATGTGAATGCTATGCAGTTTACATACAACAAAGAAAAGTCTGTAAATGCTTAATAAGGATGTCAATTTTGTAAATATTTTCAACAACTTATTGACTCCAAAGCTATTTGTATTACCTAAAAAATGTCTCAATCAAAGGCACTGGAAAGAAATGATTTTACACTTTGCAGGATTAAAGAATGTTTAACTTATACATAGCTGTTGTATGGATATTCAAAAGACTCCAGACATGTCTTAATTATTCACAAAAAGTTAACTGTCTATATTTTACTTTCCTATAATTACACCAGAAAGGCAAGAGATATTTCTTATATACTTGGTGTCTGGGCACCAGATACAAGAGCCTCCATCAGAGGAGGTAAATATCTGTTGGAGAAAGGAATGGTCATATATTCTGCTTAATTAGGCAGAGACAGAGAGAGAGGGAGGGAAACTTTTTTGTTATGTTCAACAGAAGCTGAAAGAAAAAAAATCTCTTCAAAAATAACTACAATACAGCGCCTTTTATTCCAAATCCAAACAACTGGGTAGTTTAGTTAACAACAACAAAATTGTGTAAACAAAAGTTAAAGAAAGCAGCCAACGAGATAACGACTAAAGTCCAAGCAAGCAGGAACATTTGTTCAACTCCCACAAGGTTATAAAAGGGGGGGGGGCAGGAAGAAGAGATTAGGAAAACAGGGCACAGCCTCAGGAGATTAGCTGCCATGCCTTCAACAAATTCTATGTTTTTAATGTTTAAACCCGGGCTAGGGATGTTGTTCCATGATAACGGCACCAGTTCTGCATGTGTGAGGAGGCCCTGGCTTCCATCCCCAGTACGACAACATACTGCTCCTTTAAAGAGAATTTTTTTTTTAACCACCTTCAACATTCTTATCCTCAGAGGAAAAAACACCAGGCTTAAATTATTGTGGAAATATGCTCTTTCTCACTATTGGATTGGTGAGGAACACACAACACATACACAGTAGACTGGGACACAGAATAGCCTAAGTAAAGGCATTTTTGTTAATCATGTAGACCCATGCTCTATTTCTACTTAAACATTTCTAGTTTTAACATTTGCAATAATCAAAGTCAATATTGTATTCAAGTGATCTATTCATCTAGTGTATTATTAAATTATCTGTAAAGAACTCATACAAGAAAAATTTTTACCAATTTGTCTGTTACACTTTTTTGTTTTATCCCTAAATCTAGATTGTCTCAAAGAAAATATTTTTTCTTCTCCAAAAAATTAAATATTGGAATGGAAGTCTATAATTTCAAAAGCCATGTATGGTTACAGAATCTATATGGTACTATTAGAATGTGTACTTACTGCGTGGTGGTTTGTATAAATCATGGCCTATATAACAAATTTCCTGTTGCATAAAAATTCTATTTGCCCTTAAAATGTTAAATACATGTTTTTAAAGACTGAAGGGAGGCTAGATTGGAACTTTATGTAACCAAAATGGGAAAGCACTATAGCCCTAGCATATTTAAGGCCCACAGCTTTATAATGCACATTCTTCTTAAGCAAATATGGGCATGAATTTCCAAAGACAAAACTGCCAACCCCAAGCCCTTGATTTTTTTTCAAGTGTATGGAATGGAAAATGGCCTGTTCCTGGGGATGGGCAAGGATGGGAACTCTTTACCCAATTCCACGTGACCCATAATTTAAACTTGTAAATGTTTTCATTTCCAAGGAACATTACATTTGTATTAAAACAGCTTTAATCAAGATAACAAAAATATTCCCAGTATTTTATAAACTCGAAATACATTTGATAATGTGGAGAATTACATGCAATTATAAAAATGATAGCTCCAATTAGGAAAACTGGATCTCTTCCAAATTCAAATCAAAAGAGGCTCAGATAGTCCCAATGGCATAATTTAAATGAAGAGTACAGGGGATTACCAGCAAAGACATTTGTCCCATTCTTGCCCTTCAAGAAAATTTAAGAACCAAATCTGAAATCACATTTACACACTTTCTTGTCTCCTGTTCCCTATGTGCCATCCTAATTGTGGAGGTCCTTGTATCAGGATGAGTCTGAGAAACTCTGGCCTAAATGCAGAAAATAATACAGCATACTCAGTGTTTCCCTTAGCCTTTCTAGTTCAAACCTCTACCTAGTTATGGAAGGCTAAGTAAGCAATGGGAACTTCAGAAGCAGAAACCTCTTTTCCAGAGCCCAGGACATCATGTAGTGGGAATTTCAAGCTTTTTGAAATAGAAAGGTCACACCCAGCAGTTTTCTTAACCTACCTTGCTAAGGCTCAACCAAGACTCAACCTAAGTGCTAGAACCTTCCTCTTGCTTCCATTCTAAAGCTAAAATCCAGCCCCTACTCCCCACTCCCATCCTCCATATCACTGCCATTCCCCTTAGAGAGCAGAACTGTGCACCCATCCCTCTCCTCCCTCACCATTCTTCTTGCCCTCCCCTCCTTCCACCCCCAGCATCCCCAAAGGAAAAACCACCATTGCAGCTCCCTCAACACCTCCATGGAAGGAACCAAAGCAGGTTCTATCTTCCTCTCCAGCCTAACAGGCGCCATCCTTAATGGAAAAATCAATGAAACACCCCCCACACCCCATCTTCAGCGTCATCATCCCCTGCTACTCTCAACTGCCGCTAGCTAGCTTTTAAAAAGAAAAAAATCCAAAGGTGTCCCACCTCGCCCCACCCCCACTGCCCGCCATCCTGGGTGAAAAACCAAAAGCCCCCCCCCTTTTTTTTTACTCTCACCCTCCATCCTTGCAGAGGAAAGACCCAGAGCCACCCACTCTGATCCCCTCCCTAGGGGAGCGAAATCCCTGGGGAGGAGACTTAGGCACGCACCCTAAGGGACCTTAGAGCCCGGGATTCCGCAGCCCCTATCGTGTGCGAGGCCGCCGAGGCCGGAGGCCGCAGGTACCCAAACCCTGCAGGTCTGCGCAGCCCCCGGAGTGGCTGCCGCGGAGCACAGGCACACATGCACACGCACGCACACACACACACAGAAACACACACACACACACACACACACACACACACACGCACGCGGAGGGAAAGCGGGCTTACTGTCTGGGGATGCTCACCCGCGCAGCTGTCTAGGCAGCACCGGTGGCCGCTGCCAGCTCTGAGGCCAAAGCGCGGTGGCGACAGCGGCGACTGCGGACTGAGCCCCCTCGGCCGGGCGGTGGATGTAGGGCGCACGGGGAGGGGCGCACGAGAATGGGAGGGAGAGAAGGAGGGAGGGAGCACGCGCGGGGGCGGGCGCTGCCCACTCGGGGCGGGGCGGGGCAGGGCGGAGCGCGCGTCCGCCTAGGCTCTGCCCGTGGTTCGGGGGCTGCGGTGCGGGGAAACCGCGCGCACGCGCGCGGGAGGCAGTCGGGCAAGCGCGGGAAGGGGGCGCGGCTGCGTGGGCCCCGCCTCGGGAGAGGCCCGGCTGCCCGCAAGGCGTGCGCGGGTGTGCGTGGGAGGTGGCCGTGAACCCGCGGTGGCGCGGCTTTCTGAAGTGCTCCCTACGTCGTCGAAAGGACACGAGGAGGGCGGGCTGGGGGCGCCTGCCGCCCCCTCCCTAGCGGGTTCAGGCTTTCATAACTGCTGGGGAGTCACGAGTCACTGCAGGCGGCAGCAGCCGGAGCCTGGGAGGTGGGAGCAACAAAGAGAGGCAACCAAGGTGGCCTCTTGCCTCTCCAGGGGCCTTGCTGACCCTGCACGTCCCATTACAGCCGGCGATTGCGAGATCTCACGGTTCACATCATGCTGAGAAACCCACCGACCATCATGCAGGACAGAAGGAAAAGAGGCTTTATCTAGAGGGCTTTTTATCACTCCTAAAGTACTTAGGACAGAGCTTCACGGAGTGACTTGTTCTTTCACTCCTTCGGTTTAGTGAGCCCTCACCGTGCACAATGTCAAGCTGTAGATACAGCGCTGTTGTGCACATACTCTGCCTAACTAGTGAAGCAAGAGAGAATGTAAGTAAGGGAGAAAATAATCAGACTTGGATGAACTGCAGGATAAGATGGAGTTACAAATAATGTGGTAAGAAAGGTGGCATTTAAGCCCTGAATGGTATAAAGCAGTACCCTATAAAGAACCAAAAAAAGAAAAAAATAACTTTTCAGACGGACGGACAGAACAGAGGCCAATATGTATGTATATGTATGTATATATATATCTCCAAGAGAATCTGACCGTGCTAGTGGACAGAAGTAGAAGGACTTGATAGAAGAGGACTGAGAGCATTGCAGGCGAACTAAAGAAATGTGCTTTGAAATCTTTCCTTGTAAAGAGGAATAGGAAGGGAAAGAACCAGGAAGGATGAGTAGGGTTCAAGGAAAACTTCCATGTTCTGCTGTGAATTTGAAAGGTAGGGCTAGTCAGTAGGGAAAATCTTGTGAGGCAGGAGATTAAAGGAGTTCATTTACGGAGTCCAAAGTCTTGATACAAAATGAAGGCCAGATTGAAGAAGAGAATTGGTCGTTTATGCAAAAACAGATGTTGCTGAGAGGTAGAGCAGCTGTGTATTTAAGCCAAGCAAACAGTGTAAACATTGCTGTTTTCTACGTGCTTGAGAAACTGGGTGGTGGCCTCTTTTACTAGAGAACCAATAGCTATTTGAAAGATGCATTTCTTTCCCTTGCTACCCAGATCCCAGTTCTCTTTTCTCTTTTCTCACTCTGAGCCTTAGAATCACTGAGGTTTGGTATTTCTGGATTAGCAAAATAAGTCTTGCTACACATTGCTTAGGAAAGAAGCTGATCTGCCCCCAGGCCATCATGGGAAAGCACTGAACAATTAGCTCCACTTCAAGCAGCTCCCTGCATACCAGCCCTGGGCTTAACCAGAAAGAAATGGCCAAGCGCACTCACAATGAAAAGCTCTGGATGGCTCTGGACAGAGAGCCTGTTACTGGAGATTTTAGGATCAAAGCCTGGGCTCTGGCAGTCCTAGGAAGATTGGCTCTACCACCTGTCTCTGCTTATGCCAATTAAATAATAGTGAAAAGCAGAGAAAGGAAGGAGATTTACTCTATATAGCCACATTGAGAAGAGCAACAAATAAAGAGTCTAGTGACCCTCCAGTCCATCTAGCATGAGGATTAGGACTGAATAAAGAGCAAGAAGTATGAGTAGCTGAGTAGTGCTGGTTAAGTTGTGTGTGATCTGGTCTATCATTGACATATCACTAGGCTCAATATGTCCCAGAAGGCAGTCTTGAGATTCCTGGGAAGACTGATTATTTCATTATTCTACTAGCCAAAGGGAGGGGCACAAGTGTCTGTCCTTAGACTGTCTCTTCTGACAGGAAGTCACAGGCTCTTTCTTTCTTCCTTCTTTTCTTTCTTTCTTTCTTTTGTTTCTTCTCCCCTTCTTTTCTTTCTTTCATTCTTTCCCTCCCTCCCTTCCCCCTCTCTCTTTCTCTCTCTCTTTCTTTCTTTGTTTTTTGAGATAGGATTTCTCTATATAGCAGCCATGGCTGTCCTAAAACTTGCTTGTAGACCAGGCTGGCAGCAAACTCCCAGAGATAGGACAAAGCCTTTCTTAGGGAAGCTTGCATTGCTCAAATGGTATAAATTGTTCATTCATTTCTTCCTTCTTCCTTCTTTCCTGGCCTCCTTCAGCCCTCACCACCCCTCTGCTCCACACCTTCTTTCTTTCTTTCCCATACTCCTCCCTTTTGGAGACATTCATCAAGCTCCTGTAGGTCTAAGGCAACTGGGCCCACCTCTCACATTACCCCCAGCTAAATCTTCACCCAAAGCCTACCTTCCCTTCTTTATATTTCATCTTCTCTCATTGGAATTCAGCTTCTGGGGATCACAGAAACACATTGTTTGACTTAAAACATGTTTAAAAAAAAAAAACAAAACCTGTGGTAGTGTCGAATAGATAGAAAGAAAGATAGAAGGAAAGAATTGTCCAAGTGGAGTGTTTGTAATCTTCTAGCATGAAGATAAAAACATAATAGGCTAGATTCAGATAGCATAATCTCAGACCTGAGTATGCTTGGTTTTTCTTTTTTCTTTCTTTGAATAGTGTAATAAACATAAGGAAAGGGGTATTTAATTTCAGTAGAACTTAAAGTCCATTGCAAGGAAATATGGAGCATTTAATACACAAAGCAATCAAGTCCCTTGCCTTCTCTTAAAAAGGTACTGATACAGGGCTAAGAAAATAGCTCAATGGTAGAGTACCTGCCTAACATGAGGCTTGCACTGTGAGGAAGAGAGGGGGGGAGGGAGAGGGAGGGAAGGCAGGAGGATGATAAGGATTGATAATTTTAAGTTATCAGAAGTATAAGTAGTTTATATTCAGCATCTGATTTACTCTCAGATACTATGATTCCTACCTTACAGAGGAGAAGAATGCAGTAGGATTATGTTACATTTCCTGTCATTTTAAATATTTGTCCCACCTATGGGTTTAAAAAAAAGCTGATTGGCCAAAGGCAGACAGAAGTGTGGTCAAGGCTACCAGGCTAAGAAAACTGAGTATAGGAAGAACAGAGACAGATGCCAGAGAACCACCAGAGAGAGCCAACACAGACATGACGAGGAGCCAATGAGGAGACCATGAGGAGACGGCAGTAGACAGAGAGGAAAGAAGCTGAAATGCTGCTCTAAGAAAAGGAACTAAGCCACACGGCTGGACAGGATAAGAAAGATGGGTTAGTTTAGGACTAAAGAGCTAGCAAGTTATATGCCTGGGCCCCAGGTCAATCAGTGTAAAAATAATATATGCCTGTGTGTGATTATTTGAGGCTAATCGGGCTGAGAGTGGGATTAAACCTCTGGTCTAGCCCAGAAAGTCTGGGCCAGAACCTGTTATAACAGAAGAGTGAGGCTAAGTACTTTGGAGTTGCAATTTAAAAATAAAACACAGAGGCTTCAGAGCCCACAATCCAAACCAATAGACTATAATTCCAAAACAACAAAAGAAGAATGCTCATCACTTTTTACCAACCTTAAATTAACTGGTTATTTGTTCCAGGTAAGTGATTTGTTTTCTGAAAGTGTCATTCCTGAGCATCAAGATCCCCTTCCTTAAGAGTGCTTCAGACTTAAAACACTTGGTCCATTTCAGGTTCATCAAGCCCCATGATAATGACAGAGACCAACTTGACCTCAATGAATGCATCTACCTCTCCAGCTAACCATACTTCCCACTCAGAGCCTATGTATCATCCACCTGGAGACTAGGACCTTAAATGTAATCTGTGCATTTCCCTCACCATATCTTTATCACTGGAGTTCATTCTGCCTAGAGCTGTTTCATTAAATTCCTTACCATCTCTACATTTCTAGAGTAACTCAGTCTCCGAATGTCTGGAGTTAAACTCTGCCAAACCCCATCCCAACCAATTTCTCCTCCTATATTTCCTGTCTCCATATGTCACCTTCAGCATTCAAAATAAAAATTCCCATTACTTTAGATTCCATATCCAATAAATTACTAAGTCTGATAAATTCGTCTTCTAAAATAGTAAGGCCTCACCCTTTCTTTCAAGCTGCCCCTGAGCATCTCAGACAGAATTTACTGATCCCATGTCACTTGGATCATGCCATTAGCACAGCTGATAATGGTAACATGCAAAGTAACTTTATGTATCTATTTCCACCACAAAATGATGGGTGGAGTAACATCTTTCCCACTTACATCTCCCTCCAGTTTCATAGAACCTGGAAGTTCTTTTAAAGATAATTTTTGAAGGCAAAATAGAGAAAATAGTATAATAAGCTTCCAGGCATCAAACATTTTAACAGTTATCTACATATGATTCATTTTATTTTATTTTAGACTCCCTCCACCCATTCCCTCCAAACCACACACTAAGGACTATTTACAAAGAAATGCAAAGTATCATTCCATAAAAAATACTCTAGTATACATTGCTAAAAGATAAAGAATTTCTTTCATTTTAACATAAGCACAATACCATCACAGCTAAGAGGAATTCACTTTTAAGAAATCCTTACTGTGAACAAATAGCTAGATTTTAGAATTCCCTAGATGCCTCACAAATGTTTTTATGCAGTTTATTTCTTCCAAACATGGTATGTTTAAAGGGCTCTTTAATTACAAGGATTACTCTGGTTTTGGCTAATGTTTCCTTGATGAATGAATCGATAGGTGTTCTCATTAGCATCTCCTTTTCTTCAACAGTCCAAAATCTACCCTGCTGAGACTCTTCTGCCATGACCACGTCTGAAACATTCTCTCCCTTTTCCCAAGTTGCCATTAAGACTTCTTGCCCTTATTACACAAATTTCATGTTAAGATTGTTAAAACAGTTTATCCTCCTATAAAGGTCCAGCTCCTAAAAAGTAAGCAACACATTTTACTCCTCTATGTACACCTCTTGGCACCAAGAACAAGACCTTGCTAATACTGAACAACCAAATTATTTCTAGACTGAACCAATAATCAAAATTAACATCCATAGATTTATGTCTCCTTCAAGCATAGTAAAAAACTATTGCAGACATGGGCTAAAGTGTAAATATGGCCTCCTGTTGGTTATGTGGTCCAGGGATATTTATAAAGTTGTGTATCTTCAAACATTTTTGTTGGAATGCTTCCTACAATAAATTCATCAACCTGTATATCCTTCCCTATATATTATAAGTTGATATATAAAACCTTTCATTCCATTTTCAAATAGTAACAAGCAATTTATTTTTGATATACTGTAAATATTTACATTCTAATGGTCAATGGCTATATCACTTTATTGTGTCTCTCCAGTCAAATCTAAATTCCACAGCTCATGCCCACCAGCAGGCACTTAGAGAAGACCAGTAACTTCTTTAACTGTTCAACATTTTATGTTGTTCTCTTTTATTTTCTCCTTAAAGTCATATCTCCATTCCCTTCTATAACAGAGATTTGTCCTAATGTAACATTTTTTTGCGTATGAGTCTAGATTTTATCATTTGACATATACCATTTTTATAAAGGAGGAGAGAGCATGAACATAGTCTCCCACTATCATAAATGATTTAGTCAAGTTCCCATATTAGGATAAATCACAGCAATCAACACACCTAAAGTGTAAAGGAGAGCCTTTCTTTCCCTAGGAAACCACCTTCTTGTTCATGGTATCTCCCCTGCCAGATAAAATGTACTTTTTTGAGACAGGGTCTTATGTAGTGCAGGTGGGATTTCTTAACTCACTAAGTAACCTTAAACTTCTCATCATTCTGCCTTCATTCCCAGGTGCTGATAAAATAGGCATATGGTATCATACCTGGTTTATTGCTATATTTCTTTGCAAAATACACTTAAATTCAAATTAAACCTTTTAGCATAAGGTTTTATATGTTTTGTGTCTTTTGGAGATTTTAGGATCAAAGCCTGGGATTTGTCATTTCCAATAAGCTAGGCTCAAACCTATCTTCCCACATGCCAAAGAGACAAGCAAAAATAGTAAAAGCAGAAAAGTAAGATTGATTTGATGCAGCCACAATAAAGAGGCCCAGTGACAAATCCACATTTGTCTTTGGGATGCTCTAATGCGGTTATGGCCTAAGTAGAAGGCAAGAAATGCAATTAAGTAACTAACCAGTCCTGGCCAATGTGTAGTCAGTCCTGTCCATCATTGACTCCCCATCTTTAAAGCTCCAGTCTGTCTTTAAAGGTGACTTGATAAGATGTTAGACATATAGATGAGTAGAAATTGTGACACTCTCTCCCCCATCTTGGCACTTTCACATTCTTGCTTTTAAAAGTACAGTTATCTTTTGTTTTATTTGACTGGTACAGTGTAAAGAGCATGCCTTTTTTTAACACATTAAAAATCAATAAAAATGAGTTGAAAATACAATCAGAACATTTCTCCACACATGAAAAAAACCTTCAAAACTCTAGAAAATACAAATAAAAATCATGTTTACATATGCATATTCAAATAATTATTTGTCAGACATAGACAAAAAGTTATTAAAACTAAATAGTGCCTTTTCAAAAATTAAAAATAATGCAGTGTTACACACCTTTAATCCCAGAACTCTGTAAACAGACATAGGCAGATCTCCATGCATTTGAGGCCAATCCAATCTGCATATCAAGTTCCAGGCCAACCAAGGCTCAGAGTGAGACCCTGCCACAAAAAAAGAAAAACAAACAAAACTCCCCACATAAATAGTAGAAAGAATTATTAAAAGGTAACCCCAACAACCATAACTTGTAAGTACTAACAGTTTATTTCAACTCTCAGTCCCTCTTTTAGGAAATTAATTAAATATCACAGATAAATATTTGATATTGGGCACTCCCATTATCTTTGTTTTCCAGAGGCCGGCAGTACTCCCAGGTGATTTATTTTCTGTATGATGTTATGCTATCATGCACATTGTCAGCAATGGGAAGACACAACTCTACACTGCCACCCACAGCAGCCTGAGGAGGGACCTCTGCTCAGGTAACGTGAATTTGGTTTCAGTACAGAGAGAAATTTCAGAACATGCCAATATGAAACAGAGCTAGAATTTATCAAAAGACATTTTAAAAATTGATGCTGGCCAGGAAGTGGCAGTGCACTCTTTGCTTTAATCTCAATACTCATGAGGCAGAAGCAGACAGCTCTCTGTGAGTTTGAGGCCAGCCTGGTCTACATAGTGAATTCCACAACAGACAGGACTATACAGAGAAACCCTGCCTCAAAAAACCACACACACACAAGCTAAGTGTTGAATAAGGGTTAAAACAAAAGCACTCAGGAAGATCCTGAAACTATCCAGAGAAAGCATACTGATAAGTACAGTCACAGTCTCAAAATATGCACCATTGATTGTTTATTAATTTTAAGAATAGGATACTTCACAATGGGGAGATTGGGTGAAACTACCTGAATTTAGTAAATAAAGCTCACCTAATGTTGGAATAAGCCAACCTTGTCCAGCTTTCTACGTGATACACCAAGAACATACTGGCTGTTCTGGTGCATTACTGCCGAAAATGGGAAGAGTCAGGCAAGTTCAAATTAAGTGTACTGTGGGGGAAAAGATCATGGCCTAGATTATTTTTTGAGCTTGGAAATTATTCTAGATAACAGGAAGATGAGCAGGCCATGGCACAGAACATAACCCCAGCACTTGGAAGGTGGGGACCAGAGGGAAAAATAGAGAAAACTCCACTTTCTAAACTGAGCAATGAGAGAGGATGCACTATTATTTTCCTTACAGAAGTGAAAAAGAATTACACATGATCACTATGAATAAATATATGCCAACACATTAGATAACTTAGATAAATCAGAACATTTTCTGGAAAGACACACATCACTAAAAATGACCCAATGAGAGTTAGGAAATCTGAGCAGAGCTACAACAAATAAGACAAAGTGCCAACAAATAGAAGATGAGACTGTATTAGGAATTTGGAAATTTCCCACAAACACAAGTTCTTCACAACTCTTTCAAATCTGAAAGAAGAGAGCAGTGGTGGTTGAAAAAAAGATGGCCCCAAAGGGAGTTGCATTATTAGGAGGTGTGGCTTTGTTGGAGTCGGTGTGTTCTTGTGTGTCGGTGTGGGAGTGGGCCTTGAGGTCTCAAAAGTTCAAGACACTCTCAGTGTGGTACACAGTTCACTTCCTGTTGCCTGCGGTTCAAGATGTAGAACTCTCAGCTCCCTTTCTAGCACCATGTCTGCCTGCAGGCTGCCATGTTTCCTGCCATGATGATAATAGATTGAACCTCTAAACTCTAAGCCAGCTCCAATTAAATGTTGGAGTTTTTTAATAAGAGTTTCCATGGCCATAATGTCTCTTCATAGCAATAGAAACCCTAACTTATTAGACAAAGCCCTTCTTAACATTTTTCTGATGCCCTGAATACCAAGGTCAAATAGTCTAAAGCCATACTACTCCAAATGTACCCAATCTTGTCCAAAGCTAAGGACTTTTAAAAAGAAAGAAAATATATATCTCTTATGCACACAATTATAAAAATCTCAGTAAAACACATCAAACCAAATCTAGTAACACATAATTAAACACATAAGATATTATATACCATGTCCAAGTAAGATTTAATCCCAGGAATAAAAAAAATGACAGATTGTAGGGTACAAGATATATATGTAAAAATCATTTGTAATTCTGTACCATACCAGCAATTCAATAATTAAATTAAAATAATTTCATTCATAATAGAATAAATTACTTAAGAAATTTGACAATAGCATAAAATTTGTACTCAGAAATTGTTCAGTGAAGTTAAAGAAGATCTAGCTAAGACATGAAAAATTGTGTTCATTGATTAGAAGATATAAGATTATGAAAATGGCAATACTTCCCAAATTATCAATAAGTCAATACAATTCCTATCAAAAGCCCAACTATTTTTTTCTTTAGAAACTAATACATGATTCTGTAGTTGATACAGAGCAGTCAAAGTAACCTTGAATAGAAAGAAGAAATCTGGAGGACTTACAGTGCTTAATTAAATTAAAGTAAATTTAATACTGTAGTAATCAAAATTATGCACTGTTGACATATGAATAAATATAAAGCCATACAAAAATTAAAGTAGAATTTTTCAGAGCAACCATTACACTGGTAAATTGCTTTTAACGAGAATGTGAAGACAGGGTAGGGTGGAAGGGGAGCTGAAGACATAGCTCAGAGGTTAAGAGTACTGGCTACTCTGTAGAGGACTCAGATTCAGTTCCTAGTACCCACATGACAGACCACAATCCAGGTCCTCTAACTCCAGGTTCAGAGGATCTAAAGCCCTCCTTCAGCTTCTGCAGGTACAAAGTCCACATGTAATATAATATAGGCAGACAAACACCCAGATAGATAGATAGATAGATAGATAGATAGATAGATAGATAGATGTAATTTTTAAATGCACAAATATACTTGGGACAGTTTTATATATATTTTTAATTTTATTATAAAATGTTGCAAATAAAAATTACAAATATAGCACAAAAATAGTTGGAGGTCTACCAATAGCTAGAGTTTAACCCTGAAATTCTAGCCAAATCCTGGTAGGAAGTAGTGGTAGGCCCTGGCTTCTCACTGCAATGGAAATTCTCATGGATTTGTAACCCTACCACCCATCTCTCCTGCCTTACTGTTTTCTCTGTTTGGATCTGTGAAAGCTTTCTTCTATCATTTGACAGCTACAGACTTTTAAATATACTTTGAAAGACCTCATGAATCACTGTAGTAATATTGAGAGAGCATACATATGTTAACTTTACTGTAGTTTCAGCTAGAAACAATTTGGTTTTTTTTTTCAGCACTTTTTTCTTTTCGTTGTGCTGGAGGTAAAATCCAGAGCTGAGTGCTAGGCAAGTACTCTATAACTAAGCCATGCTCCCCAGAATCAACGAATATGTATTGAAGGTACTCTTTGTACCAATCCAGGTTCTTGAGATACAAAAATTTTAAGATATACTATCACACTTGATCAAAACTTAAGATTCTTTTTATTCTCCAAGAATGTAAATTTTGCCTTTAATTAATATAGTAGAAGCCTTTCAAATATACCAAGATGGCTAGATTCAAAGATATCTGCATCTAGACCACCTCCTTCTCCCTGCTTCCTGAATTCACCTGGTTGTACTCTCTCAAAATAAAAGACTTTCAAGGAAGTAAAATCTCACTGTGTAAAAAGAAAAATCTTTTAATTTCATCTTTCCCTTCATTTGTATTGATGATATTGCTAAATGCTGAAATCACTTCTAGAAAAAAATATTCTGGGGGCTGGAGAGATGGCTCAGCGGTTAAGAGCACCGTCTGCTCTTCCAGAGGACCCGGGTTCGATTCCCAGCACCCACATGGCAGCTAACAACTGTCTGTAGTTCCAGTTCCAGGCAAACACCAAGACAAATAAATAAATAAATAAAGTTTAAAAAAAAATATTCTGGCATCTACTCAATATTCAGCATTATTCCCCTAGAATGTGAAGTCCTGCTTTGGTTTTGTTTTTAATGGTAAGTTCTTTTAAAGAATTCACTCATGATGATAAATTTCAGCTTCTGTTGCCACCCTCTCAGCATTTCTTCCTTGATGAATGTGTACTGAGGCTGTGCGTGACATTTTTTCCTGATTGTGTTTCACATCTTTTATCCTGCTCTGGAGATGCTAAAATTAGATGCATTTTCAGTCTCTTGTTCAATGAGGAGACAAAAGGCATCCTCTGCTCTTCACTATTTAACAGGCTGATGTGCTGACTAATTCTGCAGCAGCTTTCTCCATCCGTTCACTCGCTAAATATAGCTGTTGACATGGAGTCTGATAAAAGCTAGTTAATTAAACAATAGTTTTTATCCATTAATATTATCATTGTTGAGTATTTGAACACAAACATATCACTATAGTAAAAGCAACTCAAAACAAAGACATACACATATTAGAATATGTTAGTGTTATTTTCAGCCATTTTTTCCTGTTACTTCAGGAATAAAAACTCCTGAGAAATGTCAGCAATTTTTTTTTTTATCAAAATAAGGTCACAGACAGTACAGGCTGATGTTACCCTTATGGAATTATAGAAGCTGAGAGATGCCAGAGAAACCTACTGAGGCAAAGCCAACTAAGAATTTAGAAGTTTTTCCTTTGTGGGGTTAAAACCTGTGTTATGTCCAGATTTCTGCATGAAGACCTCTTCCCTACATGCTTATGGTACAAATATGCCTAGCTCTTCTCAGCCTGCGGTGAAATTATACTTTGAGGTGGCTAAAGGGTAACGGCATTTAAATTCTCAAGCTTTAGAGAATTTATGGATCAGTCCATATGAAGATAAACAGATGAAAATTAATTCTTGACTTGTTTTCTAGGGTGGAAAGATTTAGGAGTGTGAATCATTTTTTTGGTCAAGATTCGGACTATATTTGGGAATTGCTCAAAAGGCACTTCCCTGGTAAGTCATGATTTGAAATGGCCATCAGTTGAAGGAGTCTAGTTTTTTCCTCCTGTTGTTGCCTCTCCATAAAACTAACTCATATGATGTACTGCTAATAGCTATGAATGCAACAAAAATCTAAACTACCTTATTTCTGTGACTTTCAAAAAACAAAGCAGGAGTGAAGATACAAACAACAGATGTTCTTTGTTGAAGCCTCTGAAATTATTTAAAATGCTAGTGGTAAATGGTCTCATTTACTCTGTACAGTAACTTCATGAAGGACACAGTCTGTTATATTTGAAGAAATTGAAGGTGCAGTGGAGTAAAGCTTTGGACAACCCCACAGTAATTAAAGAGGATTACTGATATTTAGGCCCAGTCTTATTCCACTACACTTGAATGGATAGACCTTATAATATATATGTCCCTGTCCATGGCACTGAAGTTTTTCTAGATGTGTTGAATCATGCTTTACTATTGGTTTACAGGACCATTGTGGGGGGAAGGGCACTTTTTAGTCATGGGCAGACATAATTCTCTTTTCTCTGCCACTTTTGAAAAGTCAGTGACTGGAGATGTGACCCACATTGACTGCTTTCACCTCTGTTGTGAAGTTTCTGTATTAACTGATGTACTATTTCAAAGTTTTGGGCAGGATCTGAAAACTAACACATACTCATGTGTCCATGTGTACACTCACTCCCCTGCAAACACCTACAACCCACAGTTCTTTCTGAGTCATTCAAAAATCTTGCCCACAGCCAAAGAAGATATACAAATGACACTGGTGCCATTGTTTACTTATCCTTATTTTCTATAGAGTGTCACATGACTCATGGGCACATACAGACAAAAAGTTACCCTATTTATTGTATAGACACTATCTCTTGCAAATGGGGCTTTCCTAAGTCCTGCCATTCTAGGTCCTTCCAGTAAACAGCCTGTTTCCAGAGGATTGTCTAGGGCCTCTGAACTTGAAGAGTACAGATTAACTCACTACTGCATGCCTGGGAGCATTGTGGAAGACTTGAGAAAGCTAAGTTATGGGGATATATTAGAATCCTGGACTCCAGTGGTTTCTAAAGCAGAATAAAACCATAAGCTATGACCTATAGGCTTTATATCCTACCCCCCTTGCCCCACTACACTGGTCCACTTCCAAGATTTTGCATTTATTTTCCTATCTATCTAGATAAATATTTGCCCCCATACCTTTATATGCCTCCTCTATTGTCATTGTTCTATCAAAATGACACTCACAAACCTAGGTCCCACTCACAGTAACCCATGTTTGCATCTAAACTTTTAGAACTGATCTGTTTGTCTTCTCCTCTCTCCACCAGCATGTTGCTTTGCAAGGGATTTTTGTTTCTTTGGAGTGTTGGGCTATCCCAAGAACCTAGAATGGCACTGGCTGTCTAATAAATGCTCCAATATACTTCTTTTGATGTAGTGGTTGCAGTGCTGAGTATGGGACCCAGGGTCTGCTATCTGCTACATACACATTCTACCACCTAACTGGAGTCATAGTCCCATTACATAAATAATAACTAGACAGAGGATTACTTACTAGCTCACTTGTAACCTGGATATACAAGGAAATCATTAGTATTTGAAAGAGGAGATATATAGAGAAAAATTTGAAGATGCCAGATTAAAGCTGTAAATCCAGATTAAAATAATGACTCATTGTGTATAGACGTGACCAATCTTGATTACCTGTGACTTCTTTAGAACCTCTGTCAATGAATTACATTAAAAACCCTAAATACATCCATAAGATGCCATCCAATCAAAAAAATCCATTAAAAAATGTAGAATAATTAGCCAGCCCATCCTTAACATGATATATAAATAGCATTCTTGGCATCAGAGTTCAAACAAATATTAAGAAATTGATAAGTAATTAGCTATTAACTAGCTCTATGCCATAACGATGTCTCCAAATTTCAGAAGGGGATTAATGAAGCAGCTCAGGAATCAGATTCTCAGTGGTCTCCTGAATGTAATGGGACACAGGAGGCAAACTGCAGCCTGGGACCTCAAAATGCCACATGCAGAAATGAATGGGGGCTACAGAAAGTAAGAAAAATCAAAAGTCCAAATTTTTATGTAAAACAAACTAATGATTTTTTTTTTAATGTTGGCAAGTAATTTGGCTATTTTAAAAAATACTAGACTGGCCAAATAAAACATGTCTACAGACTGATCTTGGCTCACAGACCCCTGCCCTGGCTTTTAAGGTTACAACTTCTCAAATGCTTCCAGTGTGTCAAATTTCTTTTTATAGGTTGGCATAAAAGTGTGCATAAACATTTTAAACTTCTGATTAGCATAGAAACTTTTTTAAGAACAAAAGAAAATATTGCTTCAAGCAAAACAAAATTGTATTTAGCACATACTTGAATTTTGACCAGTATACTAGATGTTTTAATAAAATTGTTGATCCTTTAAATAAACATAAAATAAGAACAGCTGGAAATTTAAAGCAGAGAATGCTAGCTGGGATGTTTTAAGGCCAGGATGAAGAAAAATGGAGGAGTAAACCTCTCTAGTTGAGAGGCTGGTGTGAATTCATATCTACTCCTGAAGCCCAGATTCACCCAGAACAGTAACTACTGAGTCCTGATCTTGGCCCTTGAGAACATTTTCATCCCATTGGATACAAAAAAGAGAGGGAGAGGTTAATACCACCACCCAAGAATTTTCCATGTCCTTTAAAAAAAAGAATGGAATTTCAGCAAAATACACTCACCCAAAGAGAAAATTAAATATTTAAAGTACTAACAGGCAAGTTACAGGGACAATCAAAATTTCAGATTCACCTTCCTTTAATAGGATGAAACTGGTTTGGAATTTTATGATAATGTTAAGTTCATAGTGAAGTTGATTGTTTCCACATTAGCAAACAAACTAATGGGATAATTTCATTTTTAGCTTTATTACTGTGTGGGCTATTGGAAACATTGGAATCTGTGAAACCAAGTACTTGAAGAGACATTACTTTTGATTGTAAACTCAGAGACTGATCACAGTGATTTCTTTTTTAAAAATACTCCAAATGTTACAGTAACAATACAAAATCACATAAAACTAATGAATTCATTACCCTTTTGATATAGTCTAAGGAATAGATTTATCAGAAAAGATGTAAAGTTTGTACTCTAAAAGTACATTATGTATAAATTCTATTATAAATATATATTAAGCATAAGAAGATTAAAGACCTAAACTGATGCAAAGGCATCTGAGTTCAAAAGCAAAATATTTACCTATTTTAAGATGGGAACTTCTTAACTAACCTACAATTCAATGTCCCCTCTAGCAAAATTTCAATAACCTTCTTCTGCAGCCATGCACAATTAATCCTCAAATATAGAATTGCAACTGTAGTCTGAGGTCCGAAGAGAAGTTTATTCATAAAGAGCATAGAATGGTAGTTGTCAGGGGATGGAGGAAGGAGATTTATTTATCGAGTACAGTTCAATCTAGCTGATGAAAGGAGTCTTGGAGATGAATTCTGATTGCTGCACAGGGATGTTAATGTACCACTGAGCTGTATCCTCGGGATGGTTAGAATGATAATCATTACTTTCTGTATATTTTATTCTAGAAATAGTTTTGATTAGCAAAAGAACTGAATAGGTAATTCCCCAGAGATGATAGGCAAAAAGCCAATAAGCACATGAGAAGATGTTCAATATCACCAGTCACTGAGGAAACATTAAAAACAGGAATCTTGGGCTGGAGAGATGGCTCAGCGGTTAAGAGTATTGACTGTTCTTCCAGAGGACCTTAGTTCGATTCCCAGTATTCACATGGCAGCTAACAACTGTCTGTAACTTCAAGATCTGACACCCTTCCACAGTAATACATGCAGGTAAAACACCAATTCACATAAAATAAAAAATAAAATATTTAAAAAACAAACAAACAAACAAAAAACAGGAATCTCTTCCATACCTCCTACAATAACACAAAAGACAGACAATGACTCTTGGAGAGAATGTAGAAATTGGAGCATGTGCTGTGTTGATGGAACTGCAAGATAGTACAGGTGCTGTTGAAAACTATACAGTGGGTCCTCAAAAGGTTGATCATGGGCCAGAAGTGGTGATTTGTTTATGTAAATTCAACTATACAGTGAAACTCGGTCTCAAAACAAAATGTTGCCCATGGAGTTACTATATAAAGAATCAATTCTGTCTAACTACAAAGACACAAGAAAAGTGAAAAATATGTCTGAGGAAGTAATGCTGAGAGCAACATTGTTTATAATAGTCCCAAAGTGAAAACACCATCATCAGTGGGTTCTATATACCACTGAAATGAATAGAAAAAACATATTTTGGGATGTGGATGAAAACATGGTGCCCTTTAAATGGCATCAATGGCTCTTCTGCAGTACTGAAGACCTTTTAGTAACATAATCACCTACTGCTTATAAATTCATTTGCGCAAACCATAATTTCAATGTGAATGGTATATCTACATCTTATTCCACCACTAGAAAGAAGATTAAGAATGGGTCCCACCTTACAAGTGAAGAAAGCAATGACTAGTTTCAACATGTAAAATTCAAGACTTTGCATGAAATTGCAATTTTACTGCCAACCATGAACTTGATTAAAATTATTTGATCAAAAAATTAAAATTATAAAGAAATGGCAATGGAATATACATCTGAACATGGATGAAATTTCTTTTCCATTATGCTAAGTGAAAGAAATCAGGTTAAAGGCCATATAATAAATAGTCTATTGAAATAAGATATCCAGGAGAAGCAAATCTATAGAGATGGAGAGCACATTTGTGTCTGCCAGGGAAAATAGGAAAGGGAGAAATGAGGAGTTTCTACTAATAACTTCAGTGCTTCTTTTAGGAGAATACTTCAAAAAATGTTTTACAATTAAGCATGGTGATAAATGCACAACTTGAATTTACTAAAAACTGGTGAATGATACATTTTAAATGGGAAAAGTATCTGGTATATAAATACATCGAGGAAGCTGTTAAAACGTGACAGGATTCTTCCACACTTTAAGAATCTGAAGATATGTCTATTTCACAGACATTGGGAAAGCACATGTGTGTTGTTAACTATGCATGGTAGAAGAGGAAAACCCTAAATTTAGCAAGTCTACCATCTCAAGTGTTTAGTATGGTCAGTTTGTGTTCATCAATGGCTATCGTACATGGAGGAAGATATGAACAAGTCAATGAGCCATCAGAAGTGGGAGGAGAAAACCAACTTCTGCAAGCTGTCATCTCACTTCATTCACAAACAGGATGTGTGCATGCACATACACACACATATATACAACACATGCAATCAATAAAATATTAAATGTGATGGAGGGCTTTGAAAATGCATCAGCAAGTAAAAGCATGTACCACACAAGCCTGACGACACAGTTTAATCCCCAGACAATACTTAAAGGTAAAAGGAGAAAACCAACTTCATGAAGCTGTCCTTTGATCTCCACACATGTGTCATGGCATGTGTGAACTCTCTCTCTCACACACACACACACACACTCACACACACACACACACACATCACATACTCACATGATAAATAATAAATAAATCTTTGAAAACAGAGGGGAAATTATTTAATTCATAATAATTCATAATAGACTAGCCAAATATGAAACACCATCATTTTATTACCTAACCAACCTACTTATACGGAGTATAGAAACAAAGAGAAAAATAATTTTCCCAATAAGAGGAGTTTGACTCTTCAAACAGTAACAAATCCTGTGCCTGGTAAGCTAAAATGCTGGTGGCCTTGCTACATTAGAAATCTGTGTTACCAGGGCTGGAGAGATGGTTAAGAGCACTGACTGTTCTTCCAGAGGTCCTAAGTTCAATTCCCAGCAGCCGCATGGTGGTTCACAACCATCTATAATGAGATCTGGTGCCCTCTTCTGTATACTGTATACATAATAAATAAATATTTTAAAAAAGAAAGAAATCTGTGTACCATCCCATTTACAATTCCTGATAGTCCTATTGTTCTTAGAGTCTCATCTGATGCCATTACAAATTTTCATTGAAGTCGACTAGAATATGGGACAGTTTTGATTTTGTTGCTTGGCTAAGAATTTCCTAATTCTTAAAGCTTTATGAGAAGACATGGCGAGGAATACATTGTATGTCAATGATAATAAAGAGCAAAGGGAAGGGTGGCTCAGGACCCCTTTTTAGAGGCTACTCAGGATATGTGCTGCAAAACAAGGACTAACACAAGAACAGGGAAGAAATGTGACTCAAGAAACTGAATCTAATATACTCACTGGAGCATGGTCAAACTCCTGATGGCTAGCCCCATAAAGAAAAATGGAGTCTTTCCCCAGCCCCACCTGGGAGGACTGAGCACTGAGCATGATCTGGGAGCATTATGCAAAATTCTCAAATAATCAATAAAATATTATATTGGGTAAAAGGAAGAAACTGGATCCAATCTAAGTGGCGTGGGGAAGGTTCAGAGTGGCAACTACACAGATAGCCTAGAGAACAAGCAAGCAAAATTAGTATAAAAAAAGTTGGCTGGCTCTAGAAAGGTGATGCTTGCGAAAAAGAGAGGGGCTTTCTAGAATATCTAATAGTCTAGAGAAGTTGTGAAGGAGTTCAGATATGTGGGTAAAAAGATAAGGGAAAAGAAAAGACAAAAGATGATTAGTGAATGTGGGACAATATAAGCCAAGAAAAATAATCATTATATGACTACAATCCACAATGCATGATATTCACATAGTTGTAACAGTGCAAATGTTTGTACTTTTTCAAAACACTGCAAAAATGGCAGTTCAATGAACTAGCGTAAGATTCTTAGATTTTCATCTGGGTAATGCTTTTCTAGCATAACGAGAAACTGATAGATGATATCTGAAATGGATGAGTGTAGAAAACCCCACTGTAAAGGAATATGGGCTTAACTAGAAGAAATAGCTAAAAATATTTCAGTGGCTGCTTCTTTGGGGCAGAACTAGGGTGTGGTAAGGGTGTGCAGGAGGACTGAAGATTTTCATTATATGAATTTTAATTCTGAATCATTTCCTGTTGTTATATCCTACCGATACATAGTTTTAGTTACTAAAGTTAATCCTAGACACACTAAAGACTGTGAACATTGCTAATCTGGAGAGTCAAGATTTAATTAAATCTTGGTGTCATAATCTTGACCAGAAATAATGAAGGTCTGCCTGAGTCTAACTTGGCAAATAAATTCAATAAACTTTTTCACCGCATTCTCAATTTTAAAAATTTCATATTCATGAAGGCCTTTTTCCACCAGGAGTCTCCTTAGGATGCAATCACAGAGTGAGAACTTTATTCACTGGCCTATCACCAGCATTGATCTGGATATCTGCTGACTGAATTAATGAATCTCTCTTAACACATCTCCACAAAGCCAAATTGCATTCTTTCTAGCTCCTAAGGTGATACATATTTATAAAATGACTGTTCCCACAACACTTTTGTCTCTCTTTCTGTCCTCATGAAAAAAAGGACAGAATGGGGAGACCTTGTCATTCTTATGGAAAGCAGGCTTTCTATGCCTCCAAAGCATAGATGAGAGCTTTATCACACACATGCAGATAATAGTGGCTATAGCTCATCTTGCTTTAGGCTAAGAGTTCAGAGTTTCTATGATTTCATTTTATCTTCAGCAAAGAGACCAAATCAAATCCACAATTGAAAAAGCTGGATCTGAATACTTTCATACAAGATGTTTTAATAGAAATTGGTGCACAATCACAATTCTTAGTTGGAATTTGAGAAAGCAATAATTCGAGGCAAAGTGCCCAAAAAGTAAACTATTAGGTTATACAACTGTCTATAAGAGGTGCCAGAGGAATTCTGCATCGATATATTAGGACATAAAAACAAAAACTTGATTTCTTTTAAGCTGCAAACTCTCGACCATATAATTTAGTCTGCGCACTTACTGCTTGATTTTCCTGGAGCTATGCAGGTCAAATTTTCTACACACATTCAAGTGGTAAAGGACATGAGCAGGCTAAGGTTAGCTTTTTGTTTTGTTTTGCAATGCTGAGGAGAGAACCCAGGGTCTTGCATACTTTGACAAATGCTACATCTCCATCCCATGGCTAAGCTTTTAAATAAACCCAATCATTAAAATTGTTTGCAGAATTGTATAGCTTGCATGAAACTCTGGGTTTGATTCCCAGCACGGCACAGACAAGATGGAGAGATGCAAGCCTGTTATCACAGTACCCAGAATGTGAAAGCAGGAGGATCAAGAGTTCAAGGTCATGCTCAGATACATAAGGACTTTAAGGCAAATCTGAACTACATAAGACGTTCTCCCCCACTTCATCCCCAATTAAACAGTGTTCACTAAGGAACAGGTGCAAGTGGCAAGCCAGTTTCAAGACATATACTGAGTACTTGAAATAAGAAAATGATTGAACAAGGATATACATGGATAAAAAATATGACTTTATTCATAATAAAAAAAGAAAATGATTCAGACATCCACTCCTTGCACTCATAGAGCTTTCAGTCTGCTAAGGAGAGCTAGATCATAGCCAAGAATACAGTAAGCATTTGGAGTGGTGATTAGAGCTATAGGGATACATAAAGTGGCTTATAAGAGTCACTTGTGGGGGTTGTTATACAGTGACTGTACATTTTTTTATTTAAATAGTAACCTATCCCTAAGATATTTGTTGTCTACTGAAGAACACAATAAACACAAGTAGACAAGTAGAAAACTTCTATCGTAGGATAAGATTTTTTGAAGAAGAAAGAAGGAACAGAAACGATGGAGTAGGAGCGATGTCTCAGTAATTAAGAACAGGAGCTGCTATTGTAGAGAACCTGGGCTCAATTCCCAGGACCCACATGGAAGCTCACAACTGTGTATAGCTCTAATCCCAAGAAAAGCAATGTCTTCTTCTGGCTTCCAAGGGTGCTGCATGCATTTGGTACACACATATACACTCAGGCAAAACATTCAAACACACAAAATACATTTTAAAAAGAAACAAATGAAGGTACATAGTGTGACCAAAAAAAGTTCTTTTCTAAGAGGTGATGTTTCTGGTGAGGTTTCATGGGTGAAAAGTGACTTCCTGGCCAGTGCTGAGCAAAGAATCTTCCTAACACTGGGAAGAAGAATTTCTGAAGTCTCTGAGATGGGAAAAGATATGACAATGTGGCCTCTAGAGCAGGAGAGAAAGTGGAAAGAAATGGGCTTGGAGAAACAGACAAAGACCAGCCTTTTCACCCACAGTGAAAAATTCAAGTCTTTTTCTAAGGGCATAAATCTTTTGTTCTTTGGCCTCAGTTCCTCAACACTCATTTCTGTCCACTTTCAATAGGCATGGAATGTCAGGGGGAAATGAATAATGGCTGAAAGAATTATACACTAGCTTTGGCTTTAAACATTTCAGATACTCAACTAGAGATATGAATCTGGTGATTAATGCAGACCTCTTGTTGTAGATCCTTATGTCCAAGTTATCTAGTGTTCTAGCTTCATTTCTGTTGCTGTGATAAAACACTCAGACCTAAAGCAGCATAAGGGAAGAAAGGGTTCACTTTCTCTCACATTTAAGGAAATAAGGGCAGGAACTCAAGTGGGATCTTGAAACAGAAATAGTGCAGGAACACTGGCTTACTCAAAGGCTGGTATTTGAGAATTTCTTGGCACAACAGAAACTTGTAATTACAAATGGCACATCAATTTAGCACATGTACATACACATAAAGCCCAAGAAAGTTTTTAAAAGGTTCCAGAACACAGAAATGAAGCCCAAAACAAAATCCTAGTTGTGTCTCTCAAGTGGGCCATGGTACAGAGTGTTGTGTAGCTTTAGTTGCTACATGGTAGGTTCCAGCAGGCTCATAGAAGCCTCAGTACAAGCAGGAGCTACATATGATGGATTTAAGGTTTCTGCTCATATAGACAAAAAGGGAACACAGTCAAGGGCGGCTTCTTGGTAGCAGCATTTTCTTGGGACAGTCCTGTTTGCTAGAGGCAAGTAGAGGCACAGCTCCTTTAAGAGAGGCTTCCTGACTCAGTGTTAATGACAAAAAAATTTCATGGATCTTTTAAGAGGCCCTGCTGCCAAACACTTAAATGAGGTTAATGAGCAACAGCAGCAACAGCAGTGGGTGGTAGTGCTCTACTTGGTGGTAATGTGGACCCTAAATTTCCCCAGAGTTGGGGTGGTAAACATGGATCCTGCTAGTACTTCTGCCATGAAGCAAAGATCTCACACACCAAGAAACTGGGTGAAGCCAGCCACAATAGCCACAAGGCTTTAATCTCAGTCCTGTCATTTAGCAGATTAAAGGTGTGGTCAGAAAAAGATACAGATATACAGTAAAGACAGATTCAGACAGGAAAAAAAGAGAGAAAGAAAAAAACTTCTAAATGGTTTACAGTGTGTTTAAAATATACATAGGCTTTGGAGAGAAAAGAAAAAGTATAGAGAAAGTCCTTAAAAAGAAATAGAGTAAAAATAATAATATATAAAGATAGAGTATACACAGAGAGTCTGGATACTGTATGTTATTGTTTTGTCTTTGAGTTTTTTGACTGCAGAGGAAAGAGTAAGAACTGCTGAGAGACATTTGATTATAAATACTGCTAGATTAATGTAACCTATATATTTTGAAAATGCCTTTACTTCAAAATTTAAGACAAAAGATATGTTACTTTGGATAAGAGGTTATGTTGTTATTTTGACAGAAAATGAGAGGCTCTAGATTCATTCTGGGTTAAAGAAAATAAAGTTTGATTAAGGAAGATTCCCTAAAAAATCTCTAATGAGAATGGATGGCTCAGATGATCCAACATTTCAGAGCACCTCTGTTGCAGTTTCCACTGAGTTTTGCATGCAGAACAGCTTCAA
Organism: Sigmodon hispidus; assembly: GCA_004025045.1. Classification (NCBI taxonomy): domain Eukaryota; kingdom Metazoa; phylum Chordata; class Mammalia; order Rodentia; family Cricetidae; genus Sigmodon; species Sigmodon hispidus. The sequence continues at coordinate 17,713 of PVIH01005425.1, read as the reverse complement.
GGCTTCTGGCTAAGATGATTCAGCTTCACAGACTACTTCACTCAGAACTTGTCCATAATCCTAAATTTTCCTTGGGTTTCCATAAGATTATTAGTGCCCCCAATCAGCAGGAAGTAGTATAGAGCTATGCCCACATTTCCCAAAAATGGATTATGGATATTTATTATTGTTACAAGTTGTCATTGATAATGGTCAAGAAAAAAAAGCTATACAAAGACATTAAATTTGGGAGTTTTTGTTTTAGAAAGAAAAAAGGGGGAAATGTGGGCTAATGCTCTTATACATTATAAAGATTTGTCATTCATATTGATTTAATAAAAAGGTGATTGGCCAATACCTAAGCAGGAAGTAGTGGTGGAACAACCAGATTTGAAGAATTCTTGCAAGAGGAAAGGCAGAGGGGGGAGATGTCAGCCAGATTCAGATGAATCAAAATGAGAATATTGCATTGAGAAAAGGTACCAAGTCATGCGAGTAAACATAGATAAAGATTATGGGTTAATTTAAGCATAAAAGCTAATTAGTAATAAGCCTGAACTACTGGCCCAGAATTTATTATTATATTAAGCCTTCAAGTCAAGCATTTGGGAATCAGCTTCTGGGTATTTTCAAGTTTCTGGCTGGGACAAAAAATTACAACTACATTACTGGCTCACTCAAAAGTTTAGCTAGCTTCCTTATACCCAGAGAATGGTGTTATTAACAGTAGGTTGGGCCCTCCTATACCAATTGATAGGCAAGACAATTCCTCATAGACATGTCCAGAGACCCAGTCTGGTTTTGAGTAATCCTTTAATTGAGACATCCTTTTCAGATCACTCTAAGTTGTATCAAGTTGGCAGTTAAAACTAACTAGGACACCTATCTAGTAGGCCAAGAGGAACCTAAGTCCATTTCCCTTTCACTCTCTAAAATGGCTGAGAGAAAGAGTGCTTCCATCTATTGGGTTTGTATTACCTTCCTTTTAGTTAGTGAGTAACTGAGGTCATGACTCAATCAGTTATATCCTGCCTTTGTTCACATAAGATGTGAGGTAAGTCACATCAAGCTAAGTAATACAATAGAATAGTTATGAATAGATTGAATTCATAACCAAAAGAAACTATGGAGAGGAAAATAAAATAAAACTGAAAATAAAGTTAAAGCACAGTACTAAACTGTTACCACAAGAGGATCTCAAACCTGTCTAGAGGCTTCCTCGTGGACCTAGAAAAGAAGGAAACAAGACTAAGTTTATCTTGTTGGTGAGATAAACCATAGTTTTTTTCCAGGCTTAGGAACCTATGAGAAATTTCTTTAGTGGCTTCTACTTGATGAAAGACATTGCATTGATTTGAGATTGTTTTAGAAAGCATCTTGGTTAAGAAAAATCATATCTGACTCTTTGCCTGCTATTGGGACCCTTTTTCTCCTACTGGGTTGTGTTATCCAGCCTTAATATCACGGGATGTGCCTTATCTTATTGCAGCTTGATATGCCATGATTGGCTGATATTCTTGGGAGGCCTGTGTAAGTATTTTCAAGGCTTGCGTTCACCTGGAATGTAACAGAGTTGCAACTATGCCCCTGGGTGTGTCTATGCAAACATGGGCCCACCCACTCTCTTAAAGAAAGTGCTCACACAAGTCCCCCTTCTCTCTCTCTTTCTCCGCTCCCTTCTGCCCGCACCTCTGCCTGCTGTTTTAATAAACTCTGATGTGATATTCTCGGTGTTGAGATTCTATTTACACGCCACGTGCAAAAAACTAAGAGCCTGCCCTTTTCTGAAGGGAGAGGAGAAGAACTGGATGGGGAGGGAGGGTGACTAGGGGGGAGGAGGGAGGAGAAACTGCTGTCCAGATGTAATATATGAAGGTAGAATTTAAAAGATCATATTTATATACCATAAGATTCATGTGTTCTAAATGTTCAATTTCATTTCCCTTCTGAAAGCATTTTACATAAAACACCTGAGAAGTCTTTGTAATTAGAAGACAAAATGATTTTCTTTGCTTAAAATAAAGTGATTCATAAGCCTGAGATATATAGCTCAGTGGAAACACATGTGAGATGTAAAATTCAGTCTCCAGGATCAAAGTGGGGAGGGAACAAATAGTGATTCATGGGAACAATGACATAGTCTCTTATCAGAAAACTCTATATTTGTTAGCATATTTCATCTAATTGGTAATCTTAAAGAGCATGTTAATTCCATTTTATAAAATGAAGAGCTCAAGAATCAGGAAGGTTGAGTAATTCATCTGGAGTCAGAAATTTAGCTAGAACTAGAGTTCAAAACTGGAATGTTACCCGACCCAAATTCTACAATTGCTTAATATGGGTTGATTTTGTCTGTTTACAGATTGCTGCTTTGGTAATGTGTTCATCTTACTCAGTTGAAGTCAGAAATGTGAAAGAAGTCCAGGAATCCAAACATTCTTATGGCCCTATTTCAGATTGCTAAACACAGATTAAGTGTAAGTAATACACTCCAGTGCCATAAATAAAGAAATGAGATGTTTGCTTTTTTGTTTTTAGAATAGCATATGAAAAATTTTCTTCTCAGATCTTAAAAATGTCATCGCATTGGTCCAGAGATCAGTTTCTCAGAACTTTGCTGATTATTAGTAAATGATATATGGCCAAACAGGAATATATAGATAAGATCTCACTGGAAAAATGTGAAATATGTACATATTGTTGTAAAACATTATTTCCTCAAAGCCTACTAATAGAAGGATAAGAAGTGTGGTGATATGTTACATATTTAATAAAACCTGGAATATCAAGAGATCAACCCACAGTCAAACTAGGCAGAGGTACCTCTGGGAGTTCCAGGGATAACAGAGCAGTGGTAACTCACACAGCACAGGGATCCAGAGAATCTCTGTGAGTACAAGGCCAAACAGCTGGGTTTCAGTGGCTCACACCTTTAATCCCAGCACAGGGAAAGCCTGGAGTGGTGGCCTATGCCTTTAATCCCATAACTCCAGAGACAGATTTTTTTTTTGTTTCTGTGAGTTTAAAGCTGACTACCAAATAGAGTAGCTCCCACCTTTAACCTGGATAGGATACAGCTGGGCAAGAAGGGTATTTAAGGCAGGCTTAGGAAAACAGCAGGTATTAGAAGCGACCAGGATCGAGGCTGAGAAAGGTGAAAGATAGCTGGGTGAGATTTGACTGTGGTGTTTCCTCTCTCTGATATTTCAGCCTTTCCCTGATATTTGGCTCTGAGTTTCTTTCATTACAACCAGAATTCGTGCAACAAAGAATTCCAAAGGATCTGTAAACACATCCTCCTTGTTTATCCAAGAATCTTGAACTCCTTGTAAAATATCCTGTAGAGCCAAGCAAATAGCTGAACATTCTGGAGTCTGTGGTACTAGAACAAGACACTTTATGATCTCTCCAGACTATATATAGCATAGCGTGAGAACTGGAGAGGCTTTCGAGGCCCAAAGCTATGTATGTGAACAGTACATGAACCTAGCACAGTACTGAGAACATAGTCAGTACTCAGTAATTGGATTCTTAACCTGCCAGGGGAGTAGGGGAACACATTAGCTTCTTACTTTTCAAAACTCATTTTGAAAAGTTAAATAAATAAATGAAAAAGCTGGGTTCTGTGGCACACAATTTTTATCCCAGCACTTGAGGGCAGGCATATCTCTAACTTCTAGACCACAAATCAAGTTCTAGGACAGCCAGGGACACATAACAAAACCCTGTTTTGAAAAACCAAAAAGGGAAAAAGAATATGTAGGCAACTATCTTATAACCTAAGGATAAATAAATCAACAAATTTCTTAAAGACAGGAAGTACTGACTATAAAATGAAAAAGTAATAAATTAAACAATTAGAATAAAATAATAGGCTGGGCATGATGGCACATACCTTCTTTAATCCCAGCATAAGGAGGCAGAGGTAGTCAGATTCTGTGAGTTCAATGCCAGCCAGAGCAACAGAGTGAATACCCGTCTCAAAATTTTTTTTAAGAATTCCTCATCAAATTATACCATTAAGAAAATGAACACTGAAGGCAAAACCTGGTAAAAAAAATTATTCACAGTATATAACTAACAAAAGACCAAAGATAAAACCTTAGTAAGAATGTACAAAAAATTGAATGGGCACTACACAAGAGAATTGCACAAAAGCCATGAAACACACAAAAGGATGATCCACATTATTAGTCACCAAGGAAACACAAGCTAAAACTGAAATGAAATGACATTTCCCACTCTGAGGATGGCTGGACTTAAAAAAGACTGCCAACAGAAAAGAGTAGCAAAATAAAGACTAGCAAAACTGTAAAGCAATAAGAACCCTTATGCAGTGTTGGTGGGAAGATAAAATGCCTAAAGACTTTGGAACACCTTCAATATCGCCTTATAAAGTTCAGCATTTATCCACCTAACAATTTCATTCTTAGATATTTATCCAAGATAAAACTTCAGTGCATTTCTATCTGCAAAGAAACTCAGAAAAAATACTAATTAGTCTTACTGAAAAGTAAGAGGTGAGAGGCTGAAATACACACACATCAACAGGAGAAAGGGCAATTTGTGGTAAATTAATGTGATGCTACTACTCATCAGGCAAAGCAACCAATTGGGGAAACACGCAGCAACCTGGATAGATCTCTCTGGCCCAGAGAGGCTGCTGAGTTGTGATCCTCCTGCCTTAGTCTCCTGTGTACTCAGTCTTATGGGCATGGGTCACCAGATAAAAGGTCACTGATGAATATCAAAAACAGTCTTGAATAAAGAAAAGCAGCCAGTGTAATAAATGATTCCATTTATATGAAGTTCAACAATAGCAAAAACGAACCCACAGGATATAAAAATCAAATGCCTTATAAGAAAGAAGAGTGATTACTTGATAGAAAATATGAAAGAACTTTTTGTAGTAATAGAAATATTTTCTGGGCGTGATTGTGGTGTTTTTTGCACAAGGCTATATATGTGTCTAAACTCATTGAGCTGAATAAACTATTAATTTTATTATGCATCAAATTCAATTTATTATATTACATATAATGCCTTTTTTTTTGCAATGCTGGAACTTGAGCTCTGTACCTTGCACATGCCAGATAATTGCTCTACATCCCTGATTTCTAAACTCCCGATTAAATAAAGGTCCCAAATCCTGAAACAATGACAGAAAGACCTTTGGCTATTATTCAGGAAAGCCCTAGAAACCCCCCAAACAACAAATGCTGTTATCAATGCTCTTGATTGCACATATTAAACCCTATTGCTGAGGACATCATATACTTTGGTGGTAGGGCATAGAGAAATCAATTTGGAACTGACCAGAAAGCTGTCTTCCTGCTGGCTAGCTCTCATAGTACTAGAAGGTGGTATACAGACCACTGGGAGAAAAAAACTCACCAATGGTCTTACCCAATACTAAACCCTGCATACTAGAAAACTGACTAGCCTGATAGGATATACCTACTAGTGCAACATTGGCATTAACTTATGGTGATAACCAATAGCAGCTACCTGATTGAATCTGAGGTCTGTTCCACTGGAGGAATGCCAGTGTGGCACAGAGTCGTCATCCACTGCCAGCAGATCAAGGTGTAGAACTCTCAGTTCTTACTGCATGCTGCCATATCCTGCCATGATGATAATGGACTGAACCTCTGAACTCTAAAGCACCCAATTCTTCACAGCAACAGAAACCTAACACGAGCACACACACACACACACACACACACACACACACACACACACACACACCAAGATCTCCATCAATTTGTATTAATGTTGCTACTTGAATGATTAATGAGTTGCAAGCCAAGCTGTAAGCTGTAGGAAGACTATTCCATACAAGGAGAGTGAAGACAAAGACCAAGATTGGCATGAGTTTAGCTTACACATGACCACTTGAGGGTAAAAAGAAAAGCACTGGTGGCAAACCCTCCCAACACAGGATGATTGGGTTTACATTATAAAAGGACACTGATTGCTCTCTGGAGATCGGAGGAGAGAAGGATAGAAAAAAGCAAAGTGGCCAGTGAGAAGGGCTTGGCTTATTCTCTTTAACTGCTTTTCCCCTTCTACTGTAGCATCCCCAATCCTCCTCCGATCCCGAAGACTGACTTCTGCTCAAAACATCTCCAAAGCTCCTTTGCTGGCTAGGTTCTGGTCAGACCTACCCAACACATGAGCCTCAAAGCCACTACGAGCTTGGGGAGGAAACGGGAGGGGATGCATTAGTACCAGTCCTGAGTTTACTGCCTCCCCTCCCCAACTAGGTCCTTCCCAGGCTTGTGTTGCTTCAGTTCCTGCTCCTGCTCTTTCCTCGTCTCCTGGTTGTTTGGTTGGCCTTGCCAGCACCTCAGTTAATAGTTGAACCATTAAGCACTCTTTGGTTAATCTCTTTCCAATGTGCTGTTCCTTGATAATGCACTGAATGATACATGTGGTTGTTGAAGACCAGAAAGGAATGATGGCTTGGACTACAGTGGGGGCACTGAAGGTAGTGAGAAGAGGGGACATTTTAGATACGTTATACTTTGGAGGTAGAAATCACAGGAAACCCTTCTAGTTTGGAGGTAGAAAATGAAGGGAAAAGGAATAGAGGTTATTCTCTGGGATTTGGTTAGAAGTTATTAGTGTTAATGTTCACCTAGGCAAGAAAGCAAGGGAGATGTAGACTTGTAGGGGTGATATGGGAGAAATACTAAACTTATTGGCAAGGGAAGCTTGTGTTGTTGATTAGACAGTTAAGTGAAGATATCATATAGACATGTGAAGTGGCAGTCTGGAGACCAGTAGAGAAGTATGGCTAGAGATGGAAACTTGATGGCCATCAGCAATGGCTACAATTTAAACCCATGGAGCAGAGTGAGATTTCATAGGCAGAAAGTGTCCTTTCCTGGAATGAAGATACTCTTCAGAGACACACTTGTATACTTCCTATTAAAATGGACCCTGATGAATTAGATTTCTGTAGGAATATTCTGCTGAGGCCCTGGGGCCAGCCAAAGGAGGAACACACGTTCCAGGGAGAGATTTCACACAGTCTGACAACTTATCAGACTGTGAACCAGGAGCCATGACACTGATAATGACGGGTGAGTCATGGACAGAAGCACAGCCTGACCAGAGCTACCTAGTTATACACACCTCTTAACCTCTCTTCAAGCCAAAATCTCATGGCAGTACTTTGAAGATGGACTTGGGTGTGATCAAACCTGTTAATTGTTCCTCTTCACAATGTACTTATACTAGATGAATCTCCTTTCTCTGCTTTTTACTATTGTATGTCCCTTTAATTGGCTCATTAGAGATAGTTGGCTGAGCCAAGCTTGTTAGAGATGCTGGGACCCAGGCTTATATTCTAAAACTCTGCTAACAAAAGAATGTCAAGGAGACAACAGACATGCCAGAGAGGCTGAGAAAGAGCCCCACAAGGCTTCAACCCTGCATCAGTATCTACAGGCAACTAAGGAATGTTGAGAGTTGGAGAAGTAGGCTTCTCCAGAGAAGAGCACAGGAACTGGTTATCCAGTACCAAATGGTCAGCCCTGGAAATACACATAAGGTAACATTATACACACTGGGCAAATTATATTCAGAAATGTATGCACATGTATACATGTGAATATAACAATAATGAAAAAAGAAAAAAGACATGATTTTGAAAGAGCAAGGAAAGGTATATGGGAGGGTTTGAAAGGAACAAAAAGAGGGAGAAATTATATAGATCATAATCTCAAAAAAGGTATGTTGGGAAACCCCCACTATATGAGAGACTGGCTACCTCCCACTGAGGGTACTAGTCAGACAGTCACCATCCTTTACCTGCAGAAGCCAGACAAAGGCATGTGCCCTAAGCTCAGCAACCTAAAACTTCTGTTAGGGCTTAAAATCAGGATTCATTGTTACAAAGAAGCAATAATCAGTTCTGAATTCATCCTGGTCTTAGATTTTTAGTGCTATAAAGAGACACCATGACCATGGCCACTGTTACAAGAAAACATTTAACTGGGGTAGCTTGCTTACCCTTTCAGAGGTTCAGTCCATTATCATCATGAAGGGGAGCATGACAGTGTGCAGACAGATGTGGTGCTGGAGCTGAGAGTACTACATCTTTCAGGCAACAGAAAGTCAACTGATTGTCACACTGAGGGAAGCTTGAGCAAAAGAGACCTCAAAGCCCACCCCCTACAGTAACACAATTCCTCTAACAAGGGCACACACCACCTAATGGTGACACTCCCTTTAAGGGTCATTTTCTTTGAAGCCACCACAGTTCTGAGGGCATAGCACCTAGCAGTCACTGGCAGCAGCAAATGCCAGGGCATTCACAACCAGTATCCAAGCTAGCATCCCACAATGGTAAAAGAAAGACCCAAGCAATCTGTTCCTAGGGCATGAACTTGCCTGGGACTCTGGCCTCTGAATTCCACTCCATATCCCCAGTCACAGTGCATTTTCAAAACCTGGTTCACTGGCATTCCTGGAAACTCTATTTGCAAAACTTCCTGCTTGTGAGTTTGTTTTTTCCATAGATTAATCATAATTGGTTGCTGTGGGTTGAAAAGAATAAGCCTGTTAACATAATCTCTTTACATTGGTAGGCATGCAACAAACACCTGCTCAATCAGTGATCTGTCCATTTCAACTTGAAACTGCTCAATACAAAATCCCACACATTTTTACCATGGCTGTCATGGTCTCATAACAAAAGCTCTCTTTCCTTAATTGGCAGATTTTCTTAGAATGTTGGAAGGGCAAGAAACAAGAGGTCAGCAGCCGAAGTAACCGTCATTTCAAATATAACAGGAATGAACACATTGACTCAAGGATGAAGTCAGTTCCCTCCTAAAAAGGCATATGGGAGCGATTACTCATAGGGAGTGGTTCTTCTTTAGCACCTCTGGTATTTAATGATGCTCTCTATATCAACTCACCCAACATTTCTCATATTTTGAAGACATGTTATGGACACCTACAATCTATTGGTATTAAGATGCATCTCCATGATAAAGCAAGGATACCTTCTATGCTTCACAAGTAGGATAAAAGAGCTTGTGTTTCACTTTTTAAAACTTTTTGAGGTAATTCAATTCTTCCAGTCTCCACCCCTGCTTTCAAATGAAAGTGAACTGTTGTCTTTGATGAGACTTAAAGAAAGTATTGAACAGCTGGAGTCTCTATTGGCTTTGGGGGGGGGGGAAAGAATGATCCTCCATTGTTTTATTTTACATTTCATTGACTTTTGAGCTGCTTAAGGGGCCACCTGCTGGGGACCCTGAAGATGAATCAACTTTCTGTCTATACATGGGCCCAGATCCAAAGAGAAGGCCAGCTCCTCAGCTGTGGTAGAAACCCAGCCCAGGAGGATGTGGGGTCAAGTGGAGCCCTAGTTGACAAAAACAAAACAAAACAAAACAAAACAAAAAAAAAAAACCAGAAAAGTAAG